>JAIPRL010003617.1:0-45311 GCA_025469235.1 Pemphigus obesinymphae
ACCTACTAGTAAAAATCTACTAGTAATAGTTGTTTAACACTGAAGATGAGAACATTGTTTTCGAAATACGTATTTGTTAAATAAAAACAAATTATTTTGTAGAAACTGAGTATTTATTTATATATATTTATGAATATATTTATTTTTGTATTTGGGTTTTATAATAATTTATAGCAAAACATCACAAGTTTTCATGTGTGTTTGAATATTAATTACCTACCTATACCTATTACATTTCTTTATATTAATTATATTCATTTTTACAAGAATTATAAATTTATAATGCTTTATTTATTTTGTTTAAATTATTATAACTTATCTACTGGGCGCAGCTAATAGTATATATATTATAATCAATTGGATTATATAGTATAGCAGTGGCGTGTACTGTGCCACGATGGGGCAATCTCTCTCCCCCCTTCTAATCCGTATTGACTTGTACATTATAACTATAAGTTATTGTATTATTGTGGGAGGGGGACAGAAATGTTTATGGGATAGAAAAATATTTCACCCCTCCCCTCCCATAAAAACGGGTAGGTACGTCACTGTTATATAGATATATTCATGGTTATTTGAGTGAATATATTAAATAGGTAAATAGTAAATACAAATTTTATTTCGTGTTACAACAATTTTACGTATAAAATGTATTCGAAATAGAAAAAAATTATTACTATAAGAAGATTAAACGAGAACGCCCAAGTTTTTTTTTCTGAACATCATGTAAATATATTAAAACGATTTTTTAAAATTAATTTTAGTGATTGAAAAATATTTTTTATTTGTAGTAAAATTCTGCCTGTTGCTAAAAGCTATTTAAAGCTTTTGGATATTGCATTATTGATTATACGTCCCACACGCATATTTAACAGAATGCAGCCTCTAGCCATGGATGCACTGCTAGCAATGTACCGTTTTCGCCAATCATCCCACACAATATTCCAATTATTATAATGCAATAGTTCTAAAAACATTAAATTGCTCTCCAACAGGTTATTTTTAATGAATTTAAACCATAAGAATAAAATGTCTATGTCGGAGTCTAAATTAATATTACTTACGGGCTATGACATAGACACAAGTTGAGTATATACTGAAAACCAAAGTGTAGGTACAGCCTGAAATCTGAATTACTGTAGATGTGTAATCTATTATCTATACATAGAAGTACCTACAAAGTGTTTACTTAAATTTAAATTACATTTCATATAATAATTTTGTTTTTATTTGTGATGTAAATAATATTATCAATAAGTGATAGTGGTCTATTTTTAGTCAACCGGGTCTATCAAAAGTATTTGTTTTTATATTTATTTATGTTTATAATATTTACTGCTCCAAAAACAGTTGTCGGAAAATAAATTTTTTGTGAAAACTTGTACATTTTTTAATCTCCTTAGTATCGATTTATTATTTAGTACTATTATTTATTATTATAGTACTATTTATTATACATAGGTAGTTTGAAAATCTAGACTACATTATTATTAAGACAGTGCAGCAGGTAAATAATAATATTAATATACATTAGATGTATAAAAATAGTCAGTATATATAATATATATATATAGTGTTAATCGGTATTATTGGTGCAGGGACTACCGTAAAGTAGGACGAATGATGAATAAATTCAAAAGTGTGCATCTAGAAATTGAATATATTTTAGGTGCTACAGTCTGTAGTATATATCATTTTTGCAAATAAATCGTGTACTTATTTAAAAATATATTTTATGTCTATATCAAATCATTTTATAATTTTTTGTATTATAAGTTATGACGTTTTTGTATAAAATGCGTATCTTCTTTATTTTTCACTATTTATAATATTTATGGAGATTAGAAAAAATAAAACAATATATACTCGTATATATATATTTTTTTATTTTCAAGTGACTCAAAATATACGAATAGCCTGCAATAGGTAAAACTTGAGGATGTATGTGGTGCTCTTAAATTTCACTAAATATATACTGTTAAAAATATTCAATATACCTTACAAAGTTAAAATATGTACTACCTATACCTAATATAGATGGGTGAGATATTGATTGCATTTATCTTAGTTGTAATTGAGTAGAAAAAAGTTATTGATTAAATTTAACACCAAGTTGAAAATTTATTTTTCAGTTAAATTCGGTTTTAGGTGTTTATTTTTTTTTTTCTGTAAACAATTTTTCCGTAAGAAGATATATTTGATCCAATCGGTATATACATTTTACTATCCATTTTCCTGCAGTAGGAAAATTGATCAGAATGGTACTTTAAAAATGTATTTTTACGATTTTTTTGTTTAAATTAAATTTTATATAAATCAATATTTGCATAAATTTGTAATATCTGTTGACTTGAGATTATATCGAAAGCGTGAAATATATTAGCTGAAAATAGTGCCTATTCGGAAATAGATAATAATAAATTATCGATCAAGTATATAGTCACTAAATTGGCGAAAGCATAATCATTATTAAGAAATTGTTTAATATGAAATATTTTATACTCTCTATTATATAGAGACAATGCATATTTTGTCCATATGTTATTATTATGTGGAGAGTAGACGAAAATTTCTCCGGCATCCTTCCATAATTATTTTTCGTTTGTTAATTATGAAGTTTTTACAATTTTCTTTTACTTCACACGACATTTTTTTTTTTCCTAAACTCTTATACCACATTTTAATTAATGCCCCGAGACCAACTCATAAATTTCATTTTACGATTAGAGCGTACTGGGTCTATATATTATAGGTCATCTTATATAATATAAGTGTACATGTATAATTTATACAATATATTAGTATAACACGTTATATTATAAGGAAACAACGGTTTTTCGCAGCGATGACGTGGGTGACTTGGTAGCCGTTATATACATATATATATATATATATATATATACACACAGCTTATATGCCGCACAACTTTTCGTTGGCGCGGCGCAGAGTGCGCCCGTAACTAGGGACGAGGCGGCGTTGAGCAGGCGCCCGACAACGATTTTCCACGCTCGTGTGGACAAGGAAACCGCGGCGGCGGTGTGTGCGGGCCACGCACACGCACACATTCACGCAAGTCGAACGCACACACTTACACTGCGGTATCCCTCTTTATTGTGGGCTTTTCAGCGTTATATAGCTGTGCTAGCGGTGCGTTCTCGCGGTCGTCGATTTGATTGACCGCGTTTTGGATGCCACCGAATCGTCTCGGAAGCACTCGGAACACACACACACACACACACACACACACACGCACGCACACGCATACACTATTTTTCTGTATACAGAAACGAATATCCCAGCCGAGCGATTCGATCCGAGTACATTGTCGGTGAATGGCGCCCAGGGACAACCAGGAGCTGGTGCCGCTAACCGACGGCAGTGGCCACGCAAACGACGATGAACTGGAGGCCCAACATCAGAAAAAACCGCATGCCGGCGACCAGCCCTACGACCGGGATGACGCCAGAGAACAGTTACTACAGCAGGAACCGCCCGGCGACATGTTGAAGTCGTTACTCGGCTGTCAGATGATCGTTGGCATGGGCACGCTCTGGAGATTCCCCTACGTATGCCTCAAGTATGGCGGTGGTAAGTTTTTATTTTTATTTTTATTTTTTTTTTTTAGATTCCGAGCGTATCGACGAATGTATATTGGTTTTACAACGATGGGTGTATTTTTTTCACGTGTCGTATATATATGACGTATATGTACACACTTTTTTGGGTAGAAAGACTAAAGTAACGGTATTTGGATGCAGAAGTTTCTGATGGTAAATATATTCTATTTGGGTAGGAACTTAATACGGGTAATTTTTTGATTTGCTAAATAATTTCCAAAAACGTAACGAAAAATCTTCAATAAACGGGAAAATAACATATAAACCTCCCATAGTTACCGACACGGGCGCAGGATACAGGATGTTTAATTGGCGGGAGGGGGAGGCATAAAATATCGATAAATTATTATCGGAGTTAGAAGTCAGGTGCAGCAAACATTTTTAACACTCCTAAATCGCATTTAAAAACAACAAAAAAGGTCTCGTATAAATTTAGGTACCCGCAAAATCTCAAATTAAAAAAATAATTTACACCGGCTTTTTTTCAGATTTTGGGGGGTCATTGCTATCATGGCTCCCCGTCTTACACCTGTACCTGTACCGACATATATATATATATATATTTATATTTATATGTACAAGTACGAGCACTTTTTCGAGTAGAAGTTAAGTAGGAGTTTTTGAGTAGAGAGATTTCTGATAGAAAATCAATTCTAGTTAGTACTTTAAAGATATAATTTTCGATTTCCTTAAGTAGTTTTATTTACTGCAAAGAAAAACCAATGAAAATAATAAAAAATTATAATATATCAGAATAAGTACTACACCAAGCTTTGTTAAGAATCGTTTTATCGAAAGTATTGATTTATCATTACTTTAAAATTCAATTCATCCACCACTAGTATATTGTATTGTATTGTATTGTATTGTATTGTATAGATCCGATGAACGAAGTGCTTCCACCCCTACCCAATCGGGGTTGTTTAAATTAATATTATATTAAGCTATAAACATTACTATACACGAGCATATAATTTAATTTAGTTAAAATATTATTTTCGTAGATTATATATTATTATATACTATTTATACCATTATTCAGCGTTGGATATGTTACTTTTAAATAGTAATAGTAGGTAATATATATATCGTATTTACTTATTATATTTATAGATATATATTTATATATATATCTATATAATTAGGTAGGTACTTTAATTTTTCATAAAATAAGTAGGTAACTATGTTTTATAAGAGGCCATAATCCTCTATTTTATTTTTCACCGTATTTCCGATTTCGGGTCCGTTTCAGGACATTTGAAATCAGAACCATTATCCATTTTGATGTGAATACAAATTTCAAATAAATAATTATTTATAAAATGCATTTTGAACAGTAACTGTTTATTTATTTACTTTTTTAATAACACTATTAGGAATAAATAACTAAGAAGTGTTTTTGAAATATACATATAATGCATATAATACATATAATGCTACAAAATTGATACCTAGCTATACTCCATAGTTCATATAAATATTATTCTTATTATATCTTAAAACTATGTGTTTGTGCAGCGTATACATCATTGTAATATAATAAAATTCATATTCGCTTTAGTCCTAGTTTATAATGGTAATAAATAATAGTTATATTTGTATAATATAATATTATTTATAGTTACGTTACAATAATTCATTACAAAGAAGTAACCCGTTACATTCATTGCGTTACTACTTAACGTCAACACTGCAGTATTACCTATGAATTGACATATTATATTTTTATACCACTAATTTATACTTATCTATGACAGTATAATATATTAATATTGTATTATTTATAAATACGTACCTATAGTGGAAAACATAAATTCAGAATACATTTTTTTCAGGAAAAATTCAATATAATAGCTTGTATTTTCTAGCTTCATATTTCCGAAATTAAAAATATAATTGATAGAATTTTAAAATTGTCTAAAACATTATACAAATATTTGTGCTTAAACTACATACTGAATATAGGTAACTAACATATTATTATATATACGTTATATTATGTACTGGTATTATATATTAGATGGGTTTCAGAGTTCATATCTATGGTGATACGCCTACACACACGTATATTATTGTGTCAATATTAATACGATTAAACATTAAGAGGACGTCTTATTCTTGCTAATAACTAATAAGTGATTCCATATTGCTAGTTTAATTTTTATTGATGTGTAATCACAAAGTTTGTTCAAAAACATGTTTTCGTAATTCCAATACGGATTTAGCTATATAAAATATATAGAATGATTCTCTCTATAAATCTTTAAACCATATTAATTCATATTGCTATATCATTTAGTGATTGCCGAAATTTAACTACAAAATCGTTATTTCATGTAATGCACTCTGTATGAAACGTTCACTTAAGGATTTAGGTATAAGAATTAAGTTTTAGTACTTTCATCTCACTCCAATCACTTTTATGGAAGATAATGTTGTAATATTATTTTTAATTTGAAATATTTTGATACATTTCATGTTTGATAATTGTTTTCTGAATTACGAAAAAAAAAAATTTAACAAAATATAATATTCATTAAATTTTATTGAAAATTACTGAGAAATTAAAAAAATTATAAGTTGTTTAACCTTAAATTACCCTATATCTACTATGATTTGTGTATATGACTTAAAATCAATAAAAAGGTATTATATATGAAATGGTAACTCATTTTACCTGAATACACCATCTTAGATAAACAAAAAAAAGAACACAGTTGGTTAGTTAAAATCATATAATAGTTAGATTTATATATAGGTACTAAATTATTTGTCATAATGTAGAATATCGTTATTATTTTAAAATATTTTAATACCTAGTGCATCTATTATATTATACGTAATGTAAATAATTCGTTAACGTCATATAATAAGGAGATTATATATTTGTAATTCTGTATACATTTTATGGCGTGCAAAGTAAGATTAAAATGAAAAACCATATTTCAAAATAACATTAAATTATCGTTTAAACTTTAAAGTGTTTGTACTCGTATACGCTTCATAACAAGTATAGCTATAGGAGGCATTTTTAAAGAAGGGTTGTAACTATCGTTATTTATTTATTCCGGATACGGGGGATGGTTAGGCTACTATATTATATTATACACCACTCGTATACAATTGTTTATTATTTTAATCTAAATAAAGTTTAAATTTGAAACAAAAAATCGAAATAATTGTAATTATTTTTTGTTTTTCATCGGATATAGAATGTTTAATAATATTTGTAGCATGTAGGTACCAAATGGTAATTTAAATGACGAGTGGTAATACTTGAACCATTATTTAATATTTAAGTATTACATTACGATTTTTAAATTGTGTTTGGCTGTTTAATAACTTATTTACATTTTAACGTAGTCTACAGTATTGTAATGCAGTATATATATTTTGCAGTATATATTTCACTACAGTATACAGTACATTTTATTGTTATGAATTGTCAATCTTGATATCATAACTTAGGTGGATGAGCTGGACACCATAAATTCTTGTTGAACCACAAGTCTATGCAGGATTTATGGTATAGGCATAAACATCGAAGTCGAGCAATCTTCTGTCCAAGATCCATATTTTCCAGGCAAATGACACACTCGATTTTTTTTTCCGTATTTACTATGTCTTCGTTATACATGTTCCGTATTTCGACCGCCCTCGAACATTGATCTAAATGTCTACATATAGCCATATATACATATATTATATTATTATAATACATGGATAGTAACTATATAATGTACCCATCTTGAATAGATAGAAATAGTTAATAATTTTTATCTGTAACGATATGTATTGTATCATAGATATCATTATTGATATAAATTACACTAATGTGATAAAATTAAAGTTACAAGTAACATCTAGAGTTGATGCCTTTAACAATCTACAGTACCTACTATTCTTATGCATTTATAACCAAAAAATGCGTCAGATCGATAAAGATAAGTATAGTGACCACCTGTGTTATTTTTGTGTTGTCGGATTTTATGAATGTATGAATGTCGAATTGTTAAGTAAACTTAAATGGTAAATGAAAAACACTGTGAATTTTCTCTTAATTAATGTAAAATTATTATACACGGCCTTAAATAATTTAGGGTCATTTATAATAATTATTATTATCAAAAACGCCTGATATTATGTTGAACAATATAAAATTAAAATTAGTTATTTAGATATGTATGCTATTTTTATGCTATTAAAATACATTTTTAGATAGAAAAAGCATCGATAAGTTCTAAAACATTAAAAAAAACCTCATAAAAATTTGAGTCCTATAATTGGTATTAACTATAACTTATCAAGACTAGTGTACTTGTATATATCATTAACACTTAAAGAATTGGGTGGTACTATTTTGTTTAATAAATAATTAATTTAGGCCATATATAAATATTCGATTGGTAATTACTAATAATATACAAACGAATCATAAATTAAAAAAATATCTTTGTAATTTTTATAATATTATTATAACCATTAATAATAATAGGTTCCATTACATATTATAAATTAGAATTATATGAACCCTAATTTTGATGATTATTATTATCCTAAAAATTTTGTTAAGTATATAAGTATATTTATATAAAAATGTATTCATTATTCATCCAATAAAAAACTAAAATTTATATGTTTATTACACATATTATATTATTAATATATTGATTTAACTAAATTTATGTAATTCGGTGGATGTAGATATATACTAAAATTCGTTAACAGATACATCTCCTACGAGAAAATATCCTGAGAATTTCAAAACTCATAGTTAAGGACCCCGAATTATATAGTACCTACCTATATATATATATTATTTATAATAAGAATAATGTAATGATTATGTGTTTAAATAAAACATCACAACTTTAATCTACTCGTATAATATGTATATATGTACAATTATTTTATTTTAATCTTCAAAAAATATGTTGATTTATTTCACTATTTTAAAATTGAAATCACATAGGCATTTCTATACTAATTATAAGTAGAGGTGAAGTTAGGATTTCATCCGGAGAAAAATGTTATAATTATGCTCTATCGTTTAAATTCACTTTAAAAACCACAAATAAGTAAAAAAAAAAGAACACTCATCTTTAAACAATTATAAAATAATTCATAATTATATGGAATATATAATATCTAAGTAATATAAGTATATTATATATTTAAAAATACATTTAACCTATATATTTTGTAATTGTTATTTATTATAGTTTTTATAACATTTAGCATATTGTACTACATTATTTTGTATTTCTCTCATTATAACGTTTTCGCGTGTTCAGAACTTAACATAAAATTTACACACGCGAGACTTCATTGACTTTTGAGTATTTAGTATCTACCATCTATTTATGGGTTAGAGTAGATATAAACTTTTTATTCTAAATGTTCTAAATGAAATTTGTGATGGGGGGGGGGCTAGCCCAACGTATGTTTGTAAATTAAGTAAGTAGTTTGCATTAAAATTAATTTAGTAATTTATTATTATTTAATAATAAACTTTGTAGATTGTATGTATAGTATTTACTATTCTAGTATCTAGTATTGTATAATATTAATTAAACGAGATTTTTGCATTTTAAAAAATTAGTAAAATATATTTTTAATTATTGAAATCCAAACGGTTTGGTAAACGTTAGTTAAAATAAAATATTTGATTACTATCAAAATAAGCAAGGCTGGGGAAGTTAATAATTTTTATTAACCGAGTTAAAAGTTACAGGTAATTGAAATTGTAAGTTCATATGTTAAGTTAAAAAGTTTTCATTAACTTAATAGAAGTTAAGAGTTATAATATATAATTTTTTTTGCCGGTATATTAGTATAATTTTAAATTATTTATTAAAAATAAAGGGACGCCCACAAAATTAATTTTCCCTTTGGCCGATTGCTTCCCAGTTCTAGTCCAGAAGTGTGTGGACTTACACATAACTATAAATATAAATACCTATTAATTAGATACCTACCAAATACTTAAACAATTCATAATGCCAAAGGGTTTTATATTATCGATTTTAGTATGATTGAAAAATAAGAGAGAATAGATTGAGATGGATCGGTTATGTTTTAAGGAGAAAAGAGACAGAGCTGTACCTCGAGATAGTAAAATTAGTAAAGGGAATCAGGAAATGTATGTTAAAGGAACGAGAGGAAGAGGAAGACCGAAAAATAGATAAGGGATGTAGGTAATAAAGTGATAAATGTATATAAATGTGTTACGAGGTAGGATGTAAGTGAAGAGGATGTGGGAGTTCAAGTTGAGTGGAAGTGCAAGACTAGGGTGACCGAATAGTTGGTAACCAAATAGTTGGTAGAAAAGGCGAAGGAAACGGAGAAAAATAACAATACTATTTATCATAATTCATATCATATAAGTATGTTAAAGTACAGAAAATGGATACAAAAATTAAAATACCGCATGGATACATAACATATATATTATAATAGTTAATACGGTCACAATAAATTAAATAACAATAATTAATAATATTCTGTTCTATGATGGTAATGGTAGAGTATCTATCTTATTTTCGGGTAAAATTATTAATAATAATACAATACATCACTTTTTGAATATGCGAATACTTACTTTATACTTTATAGACATTTCAAGTTTTCAATATCTATACTATTTTTTCCATTATCTTATTTTGCAAACAGAACGAGTTAGTATTGGAAACGGGATATTCCTTCGTATTAAAATAATAACTTTAAAATGATAATAACAGTATTCAACAGTAGATATCTAAACAATTAAAAAATTATGTTTCTTGATTTATGATATCTACTTCATATTAAAAATTAACCTAAATGGATAAAATTAAGAAATAATAACTTAAGTTAAAATTAAGTTAATAGAAAATTCAAATTTATTAACTTAAATATATTAATAAACTCAACTTTTAAACTCGTTAATGCCCAGCCTTGAAGATGCGTTTTTTCTATGTTTGAGGACGTAATCGGGATTGAAAAAATGTTATATTTTTATGATAACGATTCGCTTATTATAAAACCGTTATTTATTATAATAAATTTGTTATTCGTTACCATAATGATTTACGAAAAACAATAAGTAATATGTAATATTTAAGTACATTAATCAAACAGTAAGTACATTTTCTTAACTTTTGACTTTAATATCTAATTTAAATTACCTAGTTGAATATATTTGTTTACTAATAATTTATACAAACATAAAAACGTGTATTATGGGTAAATTGGCGTTAGTAAGTCGACAAGTTCATGACACAGACAATTTACCTATTACCTATAATATAATAATTAATAATATTATTATACGTTAAGTAATGATTTCTATTCACGAATGACTTAAGTACAACTTTTAATAATAACAATTATACTCGAGCACTTGTGACTGTTATACCATAAATTATTATAATCCCAAATCACAACAAAAAAAAAAAACTTTTAACTGCATACTTACATGTATTTCAACAACTATGTTTTCTGTTGTCATTTTCAGCATGAACTCTCCCCTTCCCCCCCAAAAAAAAAAAAAGTTCGGATTTTGGTTTGCGCTAAAGATGACAATATTATAGTTGAAATATGTATACCTACACTAAAAGTGTATTATATTAATTGTGATTTGGGTTTATTAATGGATATATTTATCTAATTAAAAAAGTCAATAAAGACATTGTTTTATTTTGTTTTAATTACGTGTTTTTAAACTTAAAAATTATTTTAATAATTCACCATACCTATATGTGTACATATAAATGTTCACATAAATGTCAACCCTTGGCTGTGATGACGATTTATTTTTTACTTTTTTGACGACTACATTTTTAGCCCTTTCAAATTTGAAATTAATATTTAACAATCTGTTATTAGTATGTTATTATATGTATACGAACATTATTTGAACATATCTGGTATCTATAGTTTAATATAATAGTATAATATGCATTCAGTATTTAACCTGTAATATAGATTTTTCTTAATCGTCTTCTGGCATATTGGACATTTTACTTTTTTGCGCTCTCTGTTTTGAAACTTGGATAAATATAATGACCAGTGTTTGTGTGGACTGTTGTTTTCCCTTTGTGTCATTTAATTTGTTAAAATTTTAGATATTTATATATACATAATAGTATTTTAATGTTTGTTTTTATTTTAATGAAACTATTAGTAACCATGAATATAATTTTGTAGAATATATTATAATAATAATTTATAAATTACAAAATGTCATCGAAGAATAATAATTGTAAATACATAACAAAAATTTATGGAATAATTATTATTAATTATGATTATATAATTACTAGTCTTTTTCTACCTTAAAATATATTATGTTATGACAAATAATATTACTATTATTTATAATATATTTAATACTATATACAATAATATAGTTTTACAATATTTGTTAAATTATTATTTAGCTTTATCTGAGAAATATAGTATTCGTATCTATATTTGTAAATGATAAGATTTCTTGATTATATCGTTCTGGAAATAAATGGTTTCTATATTTATTTATCTATTCTATTACATAGGTAATTAATTGATTTATAATTTTTTATTACTACGATGGGAATTTAAAAAAAAAGGAATTCATTAAATTACCATGGTAAATAGAAAATTAACTACGACTGCCCTGGACCATACAATACAAAATACAAAATACAAACTCTATGCAAAATTTGGTGTTGATTTTGATAAAGTTTATACAAATTTTGGAAATTATTTACCATATATATATCTAATCTAATATTATAAGGAGAGTATTAATTGTTATTGAGATTTTTGATGAAAATATTGCTGTGTTAATGTTTTAGTGCGCAAAATTGTGATTGAGCTAGGGTCACGACTCCAAAAATATCGTTAAAATGGTTCTAATACAAAAATTTTTATATAAAATACTGAATAATCACCGCTGTCTATCGGTCAAAAAATTATATTACTACTGTAACTTTACTATTTTAAGAAAAACAAATAATATAATAATAATAATTAAAATAGTCATTATATTACTAGTGTTATCTATATTTAATATATATAATTATATATATAATTGGTACTAAAATCATGAATATAAAATTATCATATGAGGTGGGGTAAAATATATGCATCGATTTTGAAGGACTGTTGAACAAAAACTATTCAACTTACAGCAATAAGGTTTATATTATTCGATTCAGTAGACAATCTAGTTTTTTACATTAAGTTTTAAATATTACATCTTTAAGATGGTGGCCGTCAGCTGCGATATATTCTTGAAGGCGTTTTGGAAGTTTTCAACCCATTGTCGATACATTCGGATGGGTATAACCATAACTTCCTCCCCGATTCTCTCCTTAAGTTTTTCTAGGTTAATGGAAACCCAAGGAAAATTCATGAGAGGCCTCTTCACTCTTCCAAAGTTACTGTATGGTGTACAGTATCCCAATTTGGGGCCATTGGGCTTTACTTTTTTGAGGATAATGGGCGCACCGCGCGTCACTGTTACCGCTGAACGTTATGTTTCAATGTTAGAAGAGTTATTTGAACCGAAACTAGAAGTGACTACAATTGAGGGAGACAAAAATCTGGGAGACATATGGTTTCAATAAAACGGGGCTACATCCCATAGAGCTTGAATTTCAAAGGCGAAATTGAGATAAATGTTCTCCGAGTGCCTGATCTCTCTGAGGGGTGACGTGGAGTGGCTTGCGTGATCACTAGACTTGAACACTTGTAATTTTTTTCTTCGGGTATACCTAAAGGAAAAAGTTTTTAAGCATCGTCCACATATCATGAAAGAACTTAAAGAGAGAATCAGGGAGGAAGTTATGACTATACCTGTCCGAATGTGCCGACAAACTTCCGGAATCGTCTTCAAGAGTGCACCGCTGCTGATGGCCGCTATCTGAGAGATGTAAACTTTAAATTTTCATGTAAAAAATTAGATTGTCTACTGAATTGAACAATATAAATCTTATTTTCGTAAGTTGAACAGTTTGTATTCTACAGCCCTTCAAAACCGATGCGTATCTTTTGCCCCCCTTATATATATATTTATAATCAATGATAATATGGAGCATATTATGTCAATAACACGAACTAAGATTATATGGACTGGCAACGGAACAAATATTCGTAGTCACGTTTTAATACGGAGTTTTCGTGGTGGGGGTGAGGGGCTTTTACAAGCCGAAGCGCTATCTACAATCTGCTTTAATGAGTGGCTCGAGATCAATTCAAGTGTTTAACAGAAAAATATTTGTCCATGAAAAATTTGGTTAATTTAGTACTGAAAAAATATACTAGGAACGCTTCAGCCCCCAAAATCCCCCCAATTAGGAAATCCCATTTGACTCTATGACGGTCAAAGAGTGGGCATTTTCTAAATGTCCGTCTGACTGTCCATACAATTCGTTGTCATAATTACTAATATCAATATTTATAATCTATATTCGTTATAAATTATAATATAAAATGTATATTATTATGTGCTATTTAAATTATACTTGTGATTGCATTTTATTATTTGACTCCATGTGTAATATCGTATAAATAAATACCTGTGATTAATAAAAATTGTCACAGAAACAACAAAAGGCAGAAATAATATAGTTATGTACTATAGTGTCACAGAGATCGCATAACGAATAAAATATTGTTTCGTTTTGAATGAAGTTCCGGTTTTAGATTCGAAATACTGACACCAGAGTCATTGTTCTCGATCGCGTGGGTAACTGGTGACAATGTGACGTAACGATGTCACTTTCATGACCGTAACGTAAATTAGTGACATTTGAGTCAGACGTTCCCAAATATTTTCTAATAGGTCCAGAGCAAAAAATCTTTCGGATTCTTCATCTTCTACATCAAAAAACAAAGTTGCCTATCCGAAATCTTATATATCTCGCCACCTTCCGATAGAACCCCGCCCTCTTTTATAATAGTATATTATACAACATTAAATAATCAATATTTATCTGTAATTTTGATTTTATACATTTTAGTTATTACGGATATATACCCATTAATATTATTCGGTGGTAAATAAAACATAATGTTTGTAGTTTCGTTCCTAAATATATTAGTAGACGGCCGATTTTATATTTAAGGTTTATATTTGTATTACTAAATGTATAATTTATAATTCATATTAAGGGTATTGGATATTATTTATAACCTTCTAATTTTCCAATATCATCACTGCGCTTTTAATGTTAAACCATCTGGAAAACATAAATGTATAACGTATAGGTATTGGATAAATTACAATAAATCGCATATTTTAAAAACACCCCGAGTAAAGGAAAATAATAATAATAATAATAAAACGCGAGCTTGGTTACAAAATGAAAAAATAAAATAATACCTACATTTTAATATTATACTATTGTGACTGAATTTCATTATTTGACTTGTGTGAAAAATTGTAAATAAAAAAAATCCTTGTGAATTTATATTCGCGGTTAATTTTTATGCGTTAACATCTAAGTGGGTATTATAACCCCGTGTTTTTCACGAATAAAGTGATGCAGGCACAGATGCAGGCGCGTTAAATAATATTATCGTTGGTAATTATCTCGTATTTTACGTGATATTTTTATTTTCATGACCTATCGGTATTATATAATACGGAAAATGTCATACAATATAATATAGGTAATAGTTATGGCTAGGTAAGTATAGTTATAGGTACGTACTACATACGTATACTTAGGTACCTATTTCGTTCGGTTTATAGTTTTTTTTTTTTTTTTTTCATTTGATTATCCGTGACTTACTTACAATCGCATATTAATATTTTTCCCGAAAACGATCCGAACGGGAAATTAGTTTTATGAAACGTCTTGAGTTTAGCAGAAATTATAATAATTAATAGTACTTTTTGTCATACGGAAAAAGTATTATAACGAGTGGATAACGCGTAAAACGAAAACTTATTCTAAAAGTATAAGTAAGTATACGTTTATCGTTTCCGAGTAAAACTGTTATGTACATTTTGTGAGGGTATAGCTGTATAGGTAATATACCTACTCAATACTGGACGATTCGTTCCAATATTTGGTATTTTTTTTATTATTATTTTTTTTTTTATCACAAAATGTGACATCTTTGTATGAATGTACGATTGTACGAGTAAGTAAGTACCGCTGACGATTATGATATAGGATAATATTATCATTCATAAATCACGTTTGTGTCGAAAACTATATTATCACACTCTCTATTCTATCCTCTATCTCCTAAATTCTTCTCTTATTTGTCATATACGTCTCGCCAATATATTATAGACTTATACCGTTTGATTTTAAGTTGATTAAAATTGTTATAATATGTTGTACCTATTTCCTGACGCGTTATTTTTTCTTAATAGTTTATTTTAAATATATTTACATGTACTCGTATTTGAATGTCTTTGATGTTTTTATTACTTTAGAAAGTCTGTATTATATTGTTACTATTATGCTACTTATTGTGTTGTTGTTATAATTAACGGCAATCATTTTTTTCGATGGGGCAAATACATATACTCGTATACTATTGCCCGCCTTTATTTAGGTTTTTCATAATGTTAATATTTATATCTGTTGAAGGCATTTAACTAAATCATTTAAATCAGATGAGTAGGCAAATAGAAAAAAATTAAAGGTTATTTAATTTAATTAAAAAAAGTTCAAGTTTAGGGTGAAAAGATCGCGGATAGGGGGACCTGCAACATTTGCCACTTTTGAAGCCTTTTACTATTCTCCGTAAATAAGTATAACTACAAAAATACTATAACGTAAAGTTATATAACGCATTTTTGCATTTGCACGATAACCCTCGAATTTTAGGTGTAGCATGTGTATTATAGATGTTTGCACATCGATAATAATTTATAAAATAACAAATTGGTTTTATTAAAAAAATTAATTAAAAAATACGTATAGAAACCGTGAATGTAGTGGTCACAGAGCGAGCCCAGGCACCAATATTATATATATGGATTTGTTAATTTATAATAATTATATTGTAGGAAAAATAATCAAAATCAATCTAAAAATATATTTTTATCAATCTATTTTTGTTTTCAGGTACATTTTTAATACCATACATGGTTGTTATGTGCTTAGTTGGTTATCCGTTGCTTATTATGGAAATTGGTATTGGCCAGAAGTTGAGACATAGTAGCTTAACGATATGGACAACAATAAACCCTCAATTGGGAGGCATCGGAATAGTTATATGTTTGGTTACCATCGGTATGGCCTGCTATTATGGCATTGTCATAGCTTGGTGCTTTAAATATATGGTCGATATTCAGAAGGTGAATGATTTTTAATATACAATTACTATTATAATATACTAAGTATCTATATAAAACGATTGTTGTTGTTCATTGAAATGAAATTTTCTTTTAAGGTGACTATTACCTACAATATATCTACACACACACACACACATAATATAATATAGGGCTGTGAATTTGTAGAAAGTGCATTTTTTTTAGCTGATTATAAAACGTAGCATTCTTAATACAAAATTCGAGTCATGTAACAACGAATTTAATTTTGAAACTTTTATTTTGCAATTTTTGACGGTTTTCATTTTCAAGTCATTTTTTTGCCTTTTTAGGTAATTTTTTTCTTTTTTAATTCAGTTTGCAGTATTTTTTTTTTTTATCAATTTCCGCCAATGAATATTTTTACACACATTTTATGAATTACATATTTTTAAATTTACACAGGCTGTATATACGTCATACTTATATTTTATATTTCTGTTTTAAAATATTTTACACATGCTGTAAAATTATGTAAGTATAGCGTTTTATTTGCACGATCGATAAGATAAGGTGATTAGATTATATCAGTAATGAATTTCCAGAGTAAGTAGGCAACCGTAAACGATTAGTTACGTATTGTCATTAGTAGGTACCTGTTCAACGTTCGCCTTTCGAGAGTGAATTTTTAAAATTTTGATTCTAAGTGCATATTTTAGTGCATTATATACTGCATTTTTAGGGATTTTTTTAAGATTTTATAGTGCATTAAATTCGCAGCCCTAATAATATAATATAATATAATATATCATATATAAAACTACTTTTTAGAACTATAGCCAGAAATGTATTTATTTATATAATTTTTATTTGTTGGATAGAAGTCAGAAAAATATATAACCTTTTTTTTTTTTGCCACCCTTTCTCCCCCCCCCCTTTTAATACGTCAGGGGAAACCAATTAATTAAATAAAATAAAATAATAATTAAAAAAAAAAAAAACATTTTGAGAGGGGTAAACGTTCCCCTTAGAGACCCCTAACTACGGAACTGCTATTTTTTTGATCGAATGATATTTATTTTATTTTAGTTTCACAACTTATGGCCTCAGTCAGATCCCAAAAGATCACAAACATTCTGGCATAAGACCGTGTTAAATGTATCAAGTTCTATGGACGAATCTAGCGAAATACAAAAGAATCAAGCATTGCCATTGTTTTTAATATGGCTTGGTATAGCATTGATGTTAGCTATGACAGTATGGATTTCGCATAAAACAAATATATATAAACAAGTATGTACATATTATTTTGAAAACTAATGTAATGTCTATATTTTACACTTTTATTTTTTTTTTTTTTTTTTTTTTGATTATAGGTGTTTGCTATTTTTTCAAATTCATTGTTACACATATTTCCGTATTTCTGTTATTTTACGATGTTTATGTATCATGGCGCACCATTTTTGTTAGTCGTTGTATACATTGTTCAATCAGGTTATGGATATATTAGCTTCTTGTATATCACTTCCATAGAGGTAATTATTATTTATTTTTGAACTTCATGTATTGAATGTAAAACATTAAAATGCAATATATAATATATTATATATTATTATACATAGGTACATTATAGGTATATACAATTTTATATTTTTGCAGTTGAAAGACTTATTAGTATTACAGATCTGGGTCGACGCAGTCATACAAGTATTCTGTTCGCTGGGCCTAGTGCATGGTTCGTGGACATCATTCGGTTCATTATCTAAACGCAAAAGCAATTTTCTGTTGACTGCTACCATGGTGGTATCTTGCAGTTTCATTTTAGTTTTTGTATGGACTTGGTTTATAGTCTCCACAATAATACCGAATGTTTTACAAGACATTAAAACTTGTGTAATCGGGTATAGTGTACATCTAATAACTTATATTTATACATCATAGCCCTGTTATTTGGTAAAAGTTGGAACTACTAAAATACCAATAACATTTTGTTCCCGTATTAGACCTTTTTGCGCATCTATTTTACTAAGGTTAAAATGCATTTTTGTTCCATAAAATTTTAAAATTTCGTACACGTATAACTTTTTTTTAGAGGAAAAACAGTAAATTAGATACATATCTCAGAGTCAAACGAGTATCTTAGTGTCAGTTACCGCATTATATCATTAGGATTTGAAATGCTCTAGGTAAGTTTACTAGACTTTGACTAGTAAATAAAAATACCAATTATCATATGAAGTTTACTGTATTTTTTACTAGTAGAAATAATGCAAATACAATAGCATCTTCAAGAGTTTTTAATGTAAGAATATAGTAAAATTTATTACATATTATATATTACAGTGCTAGAGATAAAAGCAGTAACTTTTTGATTAAGTACGTAATTATTATCAATACAATTATTGCATTAATTGTCCAAAAATGAACTTTTTTTTAAACTTAATCATAAAATATAACCAAAATGTTTTGGCTAGGTTATTATAAAAAAAAAAGTAAAAGTCTATTTACTTAATAATTTCATTTTACGGTTGTGCAGCATTTACCACTAGCAGGGCAGAATTGAATATGAAAAGTTTTTTTTGTATACATCTAATATTCATTAGAATTTTTTTATTATTTTTATTTCAAATTACTTTTAAAGTATTGAATGTTTATAAAAAACTAACATATCTACACATTATTTCTTATTATCATGTGTATTATTTTTAGATCAGCTTATAAATGGGATAATTCTAAAGGAATGCCTGCACACGTATTTTACAGCAATAATTATGATGCATTAATTGCGAGTCGAAAATTAGACAACACTTTGATGAATTTTGACGTACAAGAATGTAACATGGAAAATCAATTCAAATTGGTAATAAATAATTATAATAATTTATTATATTTAAAATATAATATTATTTTAATAATTATATATTTAAATTATCGATTTGATCTTACTAATTACTATTTTACCTACTTACTATAATAAGTTATATTATATTAACAAGTTAAAATAATAGAGCTCGGAACTCAATGCCTTAAAAATGCAGTACCTATCTACCTATGAAATAATATTTATTATAATATGGTGTATGGTATGCCATAGTTATACACTTAAAAAGCAAATATAAGCACTTAATATATTTATTTTAACCTGAATTTATATATATATACAATATACATAATTAATTATAGAAGTTATACATTTTCATACATTTAAATTATTTTAAAATATTTAAAACATAAATGTTTTTTTACACGTTACAACGTATAGTAGGTAGGTACTTAGAAATTTCAAAATAATATTTATATTTTTAATTTACGAAGTTTTGGACCAAATCATTATGAATATAGTTATCATTAATCATCAAATATATCAAAATATGTTCTAAATTTTTTAATATTTTACTTGAAATGTCATAAAATTAATTTATATTTAGCAATATATCTAATAAACAAACAAAAAAAATATATATATGTAAACACGAGCCGTAGAGTTATATATAAATAAGTATTATATAAATATAATATATAATATTCAAATGTAATTCCAAAATTTCAAAAATATTTTACAGGCAAGCAATGGTATTGGTCTAGTATTTACGGCACTGGAACAGTTTGCCTCGTCTTTTCCACTTGGAAAATTATTCGGCTATAATAATCAAATCAAAGTTCCTTTTAATTTTCCACAATTATATTGTTTTTCTCTCTGTTCAGCATCGTTGGTGTATACATTGAAGTGGTTTACCTGGGCACTTACTGAAGTTGAATTCTTCAAAAAAATGTCCAGATTTTGCATTTCAAGTACGTTTTAAATTTATATCTTAAATAAAAACTCATCATTATATATTATTATATTGTTTAAGTTTCTAAAGCTATGCAAAGTTATGTTTAATAATTTTATTTTATAATTTAAATGTATGAACAATATTAAGTTTTAACAATATACTTGCTCTTAAAGGGTTAATTTAATATTATATTGAACTATTTATTTTAGTCATGCTGTGTATATTATGTTGTATCTGCGGATTGGTATTTACAACTAGAACGGGTGTATATTGGCTGTCATTATATAACGAAATTTTTATTAATTCGTGTCTTACGGTGTTAGCTCTTTGTGAAGTACTTATTGTCGTTTTCATTTACGGTTATAAACAGTAAGTATAACAAAATACGTTAAAATAAAGTTAAAATTCTAATAATGTATTTTCATAATATATTATATTCGTTTTTAGATTCTTACTCGATATATACGATATGACTGGACACACAATTAGTCGTCTTTCCATATTTATATGGAGACATATTACTCCAATGTTGCTAATATTAACGTTTTCGTCTATACTGACGATTGGAATTTTGGACGGATTCAGATATGAAGTTTGGACACATAGGAGTGTGAGAATACTAAAATTTATTTTACCAATAAATTATACCAATAATTATATGGTTTTAAAAAAAAATTATTAAGTATATTCAAATTTCAAATATAAAACAAAAAAATATAAAACTCTTATACTCAGTAAATTTTGGACAATAGATAAAAATTTTATATAAGACTATAATAAAATCTTGATGAGTAAAAATGTCTAAAAAACAATGTGATTTTTATGCTCATAATATATTATTTCAAAAAGTGCAGTTATAAATTTAAAAATACTTTATAAATACTCTATGTAGTATAATATGATCCATATTCTATATATATTTAACCTGAGTACAAAAAAAAAAAAAAAAAATTGATCCAATCCAAATGCTAAGGTCATGTGAAGCTTAAACATGTAATGTAACTTTCACATTATGAAACATAGCTGTACCTATAAATTTGTCTTTCAGAATTTCTTAACTAAAACGAGGTATCCGTATTGGGCTCAACTATTAGTTTGGGCAATTACAGCAGTATGTTTGCTGTTAATATTGGCATTCTGTATGGTGGACAGTCGACAAAATCTGAGTGTAAAATTCAAGGAATCTTTATCTAAGGTGAAAAAAACAACTGGTGGGCACATTAAGCGATCGGACACGGGCTTATCCGGAAAAGGCATTATCACAGAAATCGACGTAAGTATATACGTATGGCTATTTGAGGATTTTTTATTCAATTATTTTATTAACTAAATTCTAAACGTTTATATAGGAAAACTATAATGTATACAACTGATATTAAGTATATATATATATAATAATAATATGTAGGACGTAGGTAGAGGTACCTATATATTGGTGTGGCAGTTATTTTCGAAGTTGTAAATTTTGAGGAGTGCCGGACAGAAATGTATTACATTATATCTAAAAATAATGTCTGTAAATTTTGAACTCGACCAGGTATAATTAAAAAGGCACGCTTTAAGCTCAAAGTTTTTTTTGAAAAAGTGAGAAGTTTTTTTTTTTTTTTGGCATGTACTTGCTTAAGTTATAAAATTACGAAAAAATAATATAGAGTCATTATTGTAGTATCTACTAATAATTTCTTTAAAAAAATGTGTCTTTATATTTTTTCGTTAAGTTAATCCTTTCTTGCAAATTCAACAAAAATATATCAATGCCTATATTTTATGAAAATTGTTAGGTTTTTAGATTTTTCTGATTATCTTCTTAAATTTTATAGATAGATATAGAATATTGAATATAAATATTATTATTGTACTGTATACTTCCAACAAAAATGTAAAATTATATTTTTTCGTCAAGTTAAGAATTTCTTGTAAATTTAAGAGGACCCTACATACCCTATTTTTAAGAGGTTCTGTTAGGCAGTTTTTATGAAATTTCAAGAAAAAAAAAAAACCTAGTTATTTATAAATATTTTAAAAGTGATTTAAAATAGTTCTGTGCTTATACCATTTTTTTTATTGTTCATGTAATCACGACATTTGTTAAAAATATATGTCTACTTAAATCGCAAATAAATGATTTCAGATTAATTTTAGAGCCATAATACCTGTTATTAAAATGAAAAAGATTAATATTTCTAAAAGCAGCTTGGAGTTTTTTTTCATTATTCCAAATATGGCGTGCAATATATTGCTTATAAGTGAACAACCTTTTTTAGCATATTTGAACAATTTTATTTTTTTTAAATGCTCCGAGATGCACTTGAAAATGTTGTTCTCTTTAATTTTGATAATAGATGATTTTGCTCTATTTAGATCTGTAATCTTTGTTACTCTGAAAGAAATATAAATAACAAAATTAATAATTGGCTGTAGGATCTTTGATAAGTGATAAATTTAAAAAAAAAATGCTCTATTGTAATAAAAATTGTTTCTGAGATTCATATCTAGTAATATTTTTATTAAAATCTTGAATTAGCTGTATACCTCTCTCAGCTGATCATTTCCAAGTTTTATTTTGAAAGTTGTTTTGATTTTATCATTTTGAAAGCTGTCCAATAACTAGCTATTCTCGTTAATATTGGAATTTAACCTCTCCGATGGATGAAGATGCAAAAAATTATTTATTTTAATTCGTTGAAATATATTTTTAGATTTGGGGCCTAGTAACAATACTAATAGGTACTTCTTCATGCATTTCTTCATACTGAACTGTGTCGTAGGCTTTTTTTTAGATCAGTAGTAATGACATCTACTTAATGTCCTATTTCAAAACTAACAGAGATGTATGTTGAAAAAACAACGCTACTGATGACTGTTGACTTACTAGGACGAAATCTATCTTTCTCATCGATAAGTACATGATTAAAAGATCTTTTAATATTATTATATTATTATTAGTTCGAAAATCTTATCTAGATGATGTAAAATAAATATTGGTTGATAATTAAAAACTACAAATAGATCTCCTGATTTAAGAATGGGAATAACTAGTAACTGAACTAATTTTCAAACATCAGGAAAAATACTATTATCAAAAGTGTAATAGAATGATAAATTTATATCAATTATTTGACAAATTTGTTTAGAGTTTATTATTACCATTAAATTGTAAATATTACCAATAATTTTTGAGTTTTTTTTTTTTATGGAAGTGTTAGGTAGGAATTTTGTAATATAGGTTTACTATTTATGGAAAATAAACTGGAGTGGTAAAATATTTGTTATTTCTTTGCTTTAAAATTCGAAAATTTTAACTTGTAATAATGAAATTTATTACTTTATTTTAATAAAAATAAATATAAATTAATATCATGTATTCAATAATAATTTTGTTTTTGTTATATTGTTGTCAATAATGAATATACTCATTAAATATTTACATTAAAATTCTACATATCTATATTAAAAAACAAAAATACAACGTCAACAGTAATTATTTTATTTAGACTATAATAGTATATATTATAATAATTATCTATATTTGATTTCGTTGTTGTTAAGGCATTAAAAATTCCTAAAATAGAAACAACAAATTAATCGGATGTAGATATGTCTTGAAATGATCGTAGTAAAATTATTATTAACTGTACCAGGTACAAAGCAGACAGGGTACTCATTTTGAATATTTTACATTTTTTTGGTCCATCCTAATTTAAATTATTTGAGAAAAAAATATGCATACTATATAATAACTAATATTATATTATATTATTATAATACTTGCATTTCCCAGTTTGATGATTGTCCGGATTCGGAAAACGACGAGGAGCTGGATAATTCAGCGGCTCAAGTTCCAGTACGTATGTATAAAATCGAGGTTCTCGACTCTTGGAAATCAGCCAGGGGCCAAGTTTACCTTTAATTGTTGACTCAATGATTTATACGTAAATAATTGCTATAATAATATTATAATGTTATGTATACTGTATATAGTGAAAAAGTATACAAGTATACCATGATGTGATTTAAATTAAATAAATTAAAAATAGGTATTATATTATACTATAAATCTAAATTTAACATATAAATATATGTATTAATACACATATTATACTATATATAGGTACAGTATACCTATTACCTTTATATAATATGTTTTTATTGACTTCAATATCAATGTCATTTGTTTTCTAAAAGTATAAAACTTTTGAGTTATTGTGTTGTCTTTAATTTAAAAACAATTTACATAAAAATGCCAATAGAACAGTAGGATAATGATCGAGGTTATTAGATGAAATATTGAAAATATTATAATATGTACCTAGTATAGTATAGATATTCATAGTTCCATATATAAATTATAAAACAATAATATTTGTGATTATGATTACCTACCTATATACCTAGATATGTGATCGATATATCAAACATAGTAATATTATTGATCCGATATTTCATTATATCTGTACATTATAATTTATAAATATTAAAATAAGAAGTAAAATAATAATAATAATAATAATAATAATACGTTTCTCGCATAAATCTCTAAT
Organism: Pemphigus obesinymphae; assembly: GCA_025469235.1. NCBI lineage: Eukaryota > Metazoa > Arthropoda > Insecta > Hemiptera > Aphididae > Pemphigus > Pemphigus obesinymphae. The sequence goes on from JAIPRL010003617.1 coordinate 25,175, forward strand.
ATAATATGCTCCAGAAAATGAGATGGGAAAATCATTAATGCATTACGTGACTTGTGAACATTTATAATAACTCGAAATATAAATATATTTCTTTGACGAAATATAATAATTTTGGTACTTATCTATATTATGTAATACGAAAGTTCTATTCATTGTTTACAATCATTTTAATAATATTTTCCAGTAATTTATTTTGTATACAATTTCGATTATTAATGTTTTATCTATAGGTACTACTTTTAAAGTATGGGTGTACTGTGTACCTATTATACCGATTTGATATTATTTTTTATTTTATAATAATAGGTTATTTTCATACATATGTATAGCTCGTTAAATTATATTGGATTAGTCACTTTAGAACATAACATATTTCTACTTCTACTTATTATAATATACAATTACATTTTAATGTGACATGTTTATGTTATTATAACGACTATAATAATTAATAAAATTGCAGCAGTCACTAAAAATTTCGTTAAAATTTTTTTAAAAATGGTATATCAAACATTTATATACGATGATATATCATATAATTATAATATATCAAACAGTGCTCAATACGTTAGGTTTTCAAATTTGATCAACTATAAGCCTCAATTTACTTCAATGGCATAATAAATATAAACATAACTAATAAAACACGTGTTATCTAACTGAATATAATTTGTTCCTATAGCTCAAATAAGTATTTTTTTTTTTTACTCGTGTGTATAATTTAATACGAAATATCTCACGTGGTGTCCATAATTTGAATACATAATACATACCTACCTATATAATATATATATATATATTTTTTTTTTTTGAATATTGTACACATATCACATTATATAAAAATTTTAATATTACATAAATAATTAATAACTATATTATTATAGTTAAAATATCCAGATAATTGGAATAATAATATTAGTATACAAGGTGTGGCAGAAATAACTCTTCGATTTTATGAGCTAATAAAAACCGAATGAAGCAATTGCTTGATACAACATTTTTTTTTTATTATTTCTGAATTAAATAGTATATATAGGTACCTATACAATGCAATTATTGCAAATTAATTCATTTTAAAAATTGTCTTCATTATCGATATATACTAATTCGTTCTATTCGGGTAGTTTTTAATGGTTCTTAATAAAAAGTACGGACTCCAATAATTCCACCAAACTCAAAAATCAAGCACTATGCTGCAGTATTCTTAGGGCTGCGAAATAAACATGCACGAAACTTTCGAGAGTTATTTTGAGACCAGTATTGGAAATTTAATTTGCCTACCGGACAACTGTGCCTGAAAGGTACTCTTTTGTTGTCTCTTCGGCAACAAAAAATGCTGTGTTCTCCCAATTAAACCATATATGATATAAATTATAAAAAAGCACGACCACAGCTATCAAATGACACACTCCCCATTACTGTAAACCTCCCACTCCATTCCTAACTATAATGTCTCAAAATCGAGGACTTCTTCTGCCGCACCCTGTATAATATAATCTTCTGAATTGTTAATTTAGCTTGGTAAGTATATCTATACGCCGTCCATTGGCTAATAAATAAATAACAACAAGAAATTATTGTACACGTTCCATTTAATATTAGTGACTCAATATATTTTATTCGATATTGTATCGATTTATTTTTGTGAAACTTTTAAGGAAATGTAATCATATTTCACGTGTTATAGCGTTGTATAATATTAGATTGTTTAGAATTTACATTTTTATTTCTTGTATTTTCTAATTCTTATAAACATTCACAAACTCTAAATTTAATTTTAATTTAAAACCTTATGTTTATATAAAATAAAATAAAAGCAATTGTAATTCTGGAGTACATAATAATATTATATTAATTTATCGTATTAAAGTTATCAATATGCGAATTGATATAATATATTGTTTTATTTATATATTATGTATACAGGGCCGGCTCAAGGTATAGATGAGCTAGGCACCAGTCTAGAGCGACACTTTTGTAAGGTGGCATTCTAATAATTAAAAAGGTTTTTAATATAATAAAAAGTTAATGACCTTTTTTTTCTTATTTAGTCTATCATTTGTAAATTTGTCGTCAAATTCTAAAAAAATTTATGGGGACTGAAAACTAGAAACATATTTTTGATTGAGCCAGCCCTGTATGTGTACCATCTTACAGCTATATAATATAATATTATATATATATATATATATATATATATTTATTTACAGCTAATCAAAAATATAGATACATATAGGTATTAGGTACACCTACATTTGTATATAGAAAAATTTGTATACACTTAAAAGTTAAAACTATTGGTTATGAATATTGGTTGTAAAGTTATAAAAATATGTTTTGATTATTACTTGACGTTAGAGAATACCTATTGAGCTCATATTTGTTATCAAATTATTCAATATGATCGTAAATGTTGTCATAGTTTTAAAATTATACACTATAAAACTATAAAGATAAGTATTAAATCCTCTTCTTGTGTCGGTTTTAGAAATACATTTAATGACTATTTGGAGAATAAATTAACACCTAGAGCACTGCAATAGACTATGGTGCCGCGGGTTCCCCGCTGTTCATACCAAAAATAAGTTTTTATACTTAGTATATTTAAGTTTATAATTTTATGCATAATATTGTTTGTATCAGTGGCACAAATTAGCTTTTATATAAGGGAGGGGGGTAATCACTACCAATGATTAATTAAAAAATAAAAAGGAATACCTACCCATTTTCAACTTTTTTCTGGGGGGGGGGGTCCAAAAAAATATTAAAAACCAATAATTTATATGACCTTTATATATTTAACCATAGTAGTTTAGTTCAAATCACGGTATATATTTATATACCATGGTTGACATACAAAGGACTGTTGGTCAAAGGGGGGGAGGTTGTGTGTTCTATGCACTATTTTGGTAAGCACTACTTATTCAAAATATTTAATTTGAATTTTGAACTTTTCGAAATTTTTAGACTTAAATGCACTTAATTTTGATATTTTTAGAATATTTTTGTAAAATATTTTGCATCACATGGAATAAATGTGATCATTAAATGAATAAAAACGATTGACAAAATGATTTTTTCAATATTACATATTTTTCTGTTTATACATATTTCCTAATTTTCTAACAGTAATATAAAAAAAAAATTTTACAGTAATAATATAGGTATACTTTTAAGTTTGAATTGATACATTTTCTTTAAATTTTATAGTTGATTATTCCTTACCTTATAGTTTGGTAATAAATGATAAAATAGTACCTAAGAACCACGGCTTAGTAATAATAATATAGTTAATCGAATTTTTATTAAGTACCAAAAGCTCCATTCACATTTGTAAAATCATTTAAATGGTAAACACATTAATTGGAATCTCAAATATTTGTTAATATTTTTAATACAAAAAAATAAAATCCTTTTTTAAATTTTATTATTGCTTGAGTAAAATACATACTCTGTAAAATTTTCAAATGTTAGAACCAATATTTTTAGATTTATAAGAAAATAACCATTTTTTTTTTTGGTAAAAATAAAGTATTTTTTGTCATTTTTCAATCGTTTTTTTTTTATGTATTTTTTAAAAATTGACAAATTACCTCTTCAAAGTACCTTCTCATAAAATTTTGTGCCAAAAATGGATACGAATGAACAAATTAGATTATGGCGTCAAGTCTAACTCTGGTCGATAATTGCTCAATGAAAATATAAAATATGTGGATCATCATAAAACAAAAAAATATTTTATATTGTTCAGAATCTAAAATATATATATTGTTTAATATATTGTTTTTTTCAGTCAACACACTCTATTTCCAGTTATGATTGTTTAAAAATTCTATCCACAAAAATCAACTATAGGTACCTATTTAAGTTTTTAAATTCAATATTTTATGGTTCTGGGGGGGGGGAGTCTAGTACCCATGGACACACCTGCACCTACCACAAAATGGTATAATAAGATGGTCGTAGTGTATTATTATAATTTTAAATTTTAAATCAAAGATCAATCATTGCATTTGGAAGACGATGTTGAACGAAGTTCGGTAAGTATAATATTGTAAAAATAAATACAATTAAGTACCCATGATAACTTTATTTGTTATTTAAATATTTTCCCTATAAATTTATACGTTTAAGAAAACAACTGGGAAATCGAAAAATGACCTCTTTAAAATACCGACGTCAAAATAGAGCTAAAATTATATTATAATTTATTAATATAATATTATATAATAATTTATATATAAATAAATATTATTTTGGAAGAATTAACTAACTAAATATCATCAAATTTTTAATATAATGTGGTTTGTATTAGGTACCCATATAGTATATAAATTATAATATATATATATGTTATATACTCCTATATATATATATATATATTATGGTCATCAATAAATGATTGAATTTAGAATTAATTCTTTAAATATCAACATATCTATTAACATATATATTTAGATCAATTAATTATTTTAATTATAATTTTAATGACTAAAAATATTCGTTTTGAATTTTTGTAACTAAATATGTGTATAATATTAATGTCAGATATTTTAAAACATTGTAGTATTATTTTTTTAAGTGTTATTTCAAATGTATATATTTCAATGAATCCATATAGTACAATTAATATAATTGATGCGAGAAAATGTTCAAGGAGAGTATAATATTATTAAGTATATTTAACTTAATTTTGATTGCACATTTAAATATTGTATTAAATACTTTGCATCCACGGTCCAAACAACTTTTACAATAAATAACAGTTTTTATTGTTTAATTATTGTATTACCGCAAGAAATTATATAACAAACATTAATCAATAATGTGCTATAAAATATTAAATGAGTATAAAGATTCGTTAACTATATAATATACCTACTGACAGATAGTAGGATCAATAGAAGATCGAAAATACAACGAAATAACATTGAGAATAAAATGTGCTATGTATTAATTTTCATCGAATTATCTATATTTTTAAACACATTTTTATAGCCGAAATTACTGAAAAATTAAATTAAGTTAAACAACGTTTTAATAATTCTCAATATATTAGGTATAATATATTATTATTAGGGCTGGGATCTTAATGCCCTAAAAAGTTTTAAAAAATGCCCTTAAAAAATGCAAAAATGACTTAAAAAACTCAAAAAATGCACTAAAAAAATTAATTTAAATTATATTTATTATAGCTTAAAAATTGGAAAAAAAATTTAAAACTATATTACAGTAGTGTATTTTTTTTTTTTAATAGTAGGTATATTGTACGCTGTTACTTGTGCAGTTCTGTTTTACTTCTGGTTTATTAATCAATTATTCATTCTAAAATAATAATTAAAAAAAAAAATTTTAATATTTTAACTTGTTTTTGCTAGTTATTATTATTTATTAATTATTTTATCACTAACCTGAACAAAATTGTTATTGCACTGTATAATGATATGCTGTCTTATATTTTCAAACAAAAATGATCTTCGTTGGTCGGATAATATACTTTTGTAAGTAGAAAAACTTCTTTCAACTTTGACTGATGATACTGGAGCATATTTAAAGTGTGAAATATCGTCAGTCGTTATATCTTCTGGTATATTGTTTTCATCAGGGTCTTCACCATTTATAATTTTTGAAATATTTTGTAGTATTTTCAACCCTTTATTTTTATTTAATACATTTTCCATTTTTTTATTTATTGCAATTCCAATTTCATTTGGTGCATTATTTATTAAAACTCTTATTTCTTCTAATACCTATTTTTAAAGATTATAATAAACTTTGTCCACCAGTTTCTAATTTAGTAATTGATTCAGGCAATGTACCGAAATGGGCTTTTATATAAATTAAATTCCTATGTAAGCTAGAACCTTTAATTACCGTTTGCACTTTTTTAATAGAAATAGCGTCTTCACTGTCAAGTGCAACTTGTTGGATAGATTCAAAATGTTCGCAGTAATAAATTGAAGCGTTTAACCACGTTTCCCAACGAGTTATAACTGGTTGCGGCGGTAAAGGACGATGGACGTACTAATTCAGTAATACTTATCGAAGCCTAGCTATGATAAAATTGTTATCAACACTAACTTGTAACTATATATGTATGGTGTAATAAAAATAATAATACATAATAGGTATTATTATTACGACGATAATTTTCGGGGAAAAACCCCGAATATTCGTACCGTCGGCAGTTTGCCGAAAGTCTCTTGTAAATCGCAACAATTTTCGTTAATTTTATGAAGAAATTGTGAAAAATGCTCTAAAAACTAAGAAAATGCACTAAAAACATAAAAAAATGCCCTAAAAATGCATTTAAGTTTAATTTTGTCAAAAAATACAAAAAAATGCAAAAAAAAATAAAAAATACTTTAAATTATCAGTATCACCCAAAACACATTTTATACTTACGGACCAACGTTTCAAAACACCAGGAAAAAAGATGGCTTTGCATCAAAATCCCAGCCCTAATTATTATAATTATACTATGTAATGATACATTCAACGAAAAAGATCGTATCTCACTTTTTGATGATTTTGAGTATAGATAATGAATTATATAATATATACAAATAATAAATTATTATCCATGATTTTGAGTTATTACCACAGAATATTCAAAATTTAAAAATATACCTACTCTAATTTTGTTTTAAATCATTGTTTATTTTTTCAATCCCTATATAGTTAATATTTTTAAAAATCTTAATAAAGGTTATCTTATAAATTGTATTCTCTATCGATTTGTATATAAGTGGTAGGTATTGTATTATTAGCTATAAAATAATTTTTAAAGGCTTTTCGCCCGCAGTTTTAGATTGAACTTAATATTTCATACATGGTGTGACATCCTCATAATGTATTTGAATAATAATCAATCCTGCTTCTAAATTTCGATTCTTGATTATAAAAAAATCCTACTAAAGACATCATGATAAATCGCATAAAATAATTCCATGGTATATATTTTTACATACATATATCAAAGGTTTCAGTGTATACATATATTTTGAATATTTTAACATTTCATTTACACAAACTTTTGTATTGACTTTATTATATAGGTAAGTCCTGCCAAACCAAATATAAATTCTGAATAATCTTTTTTAAAGTTTCAAGGTTAAAGTATAGAATTTTTCAGGAAAAACATAGGTAGTTTTTATCTTTATCAATTTTCATGACCTTGCGCATATTGTTATTAATTGTCACATATGATATATTATTTAAGCACTTTTTTATGGAGAGAGATACGGAATCAGGAAAGTCAAAAACATAAACAAATTGTTTCATTGAAATGATTAATTTTGGTAGATAGGTACCTACATCTTATTTTTGGGATAGAAAATTATTATAAATTATTATTCAGGCATTATCATGTTTAAAAACAATCAAAGTCATACATTCATAGATAGGTATAATGCATATTGGACATTGGAATTTACTTAACATATTTTTGTTTTCTCAATTACCTACTTGATTAAATCAATCAATTAAATCATAAAACCGTATTTTAAAAATTTTGTTTGTTTAAAAAAATATTTTTGTCACTCTAATATTAATATACTTACAAACATATACAAAAAATGTTTATTTAAACACATAAATGTAAAATCAATACATTTCCTAGCTAAATTCGGAATTTAAAATATTAAATTAGGTAGAAACATTAATTAATAATAATAAATCATCAAAAAGTACATACATATATATTATATATATATTTATATGTGTGTATACATACATACATACATACATACATACATACATACAAACAAACATACATACGGAATTTTTTCGGAAAATTATGCAGCAATAAATAGTATTTTTCGGAATTTTAAGCGGACAAACTACAAATTGTTAGAATTTTAATCGGAAAAATGGGAAAAAAATTTGATAACCTACGTTTATTTTTGTTTATTTTAAGTTTTTTAAGGGTTATTATTTTTTTCGCATTTTTATCCCACCAAAAATCTTTCTTCGGGACAGCCCTAGGGTGGGGCACAATACTTATAAGTTATATAATATATACACACACACACACACACACACACACACATAATATATATACAGGTATATATATGTATGTATGTATATATTTATATAAATCATAAGAAATAACATACACAACATAGTTTATTGTGTATAATATGTAAACCTGCAGTCTTTTCAAATATTACTACTTTTATAACATGTTCACAATTTTGAAATTGCATTTTTCAAGAATAATTATTTTGTGGAAGCTGACAAATTGTGATAATAGATCATACAATATTCAACATTTAAAACTATTATTATTTAGTACTTACATAAATAATGATTTTTTTATTGAAAAAAAAAAATACTTTTAAAAATATTTATTAAAATACACCCTGTACAAACATTGGCTCAAATTGCTGGCACCCTTGATACATACATACATTCACGCATAAGTCATACATACATACATACATACATACATACATACATACATACATACATACATATATACATACATACATACATACATACATATATACATACATACATACATATACTACGTACATATATACATACAGACACACATAGGTATAAAACATATTCATTTCCTCCATGAGATACCTATATCATATTCTCATGTATATAATATCCATCTCCCTATAATAATTAAATCAACAAACTTGTAACTATATACTAGTAAGTTGTAACTACAGACAGATGGACGGACACAACGAAGACATAATATTAACATAACATAACATAACTTATGTTTAGAAACCTAAAAAATGCCTGTCATTTGAATGGGGCTTGTATTTTTATTTTTATTTTTTACATTTATAGGTATTGGCAAATTGAGAATATTTTACCAAAAATATAATACTAGAATATAATACCAGAACATAATACCAAACTTTGACAGAAATACTACATACAAACAAACTAGGAACAGAATATTGAAAGCTGCAGTAAAATATTATATTAAAATATTAATTCGTTAGACTTTTAAGTTTCAATTGATAAATCTGCTTTCAATTTCAAAGTCAATTATTCCTTATTTTGATAATGAATGATTTTTTTTTTTTCCATAAGAACCAAGGCCTAATAATAACATTTAGTTAATCGATTTTTCATTACAAAAACTCAAACTACATTTATAATGTAGTTATAAATAGTAATTACATTTATTATGTATCACTCACTATAAAAATATTTGTTTGAAAAACATGTTTTAAAGAATAAAACAATATTTTTTAATCGTTATTTGTTGTTTATAATGTTTTAAAACGTGTTTAATTAATAATTACCAACCTTGAATTAAATACTTATGTAATCTGTGAATATTTCTAGAACAAATATTTTCGGAACTATGTTAAAAATACCTAATCATTTTAGCCACTTTTTTAAAACCATTTTTCGATAGTTTTTTTCTTATTAATTTATTAAAAGAATCTACAAATTATGTCATCAAAGTATCATGCTGATAAAATTTTCTGATGAAAAATGGGTTAGTAATTGAAAAAATTAGATCGAGATATCAAGTTTTCTGGTCGAAAAATTTACCATATACAAATATAAAATAATAATAAACATAGTAAAACGAAGAAATCTCTCATTCAGAATCTAAATTTGGTTATTAAATTAATTTTTAGGATGATATGGTTATTTTTTCAAGTTATGCACATTCTAACTTAAAAAAACGACACATAACATCAAAAATATATTTTAGGTACAACTATTTCAGTATTTTATAATTTATATTTTTTGTTTCTCGGGGAGGGGGGTGCGAGTCCAGTTCCCAATGGACAGTTGGACCTCCTCCGTCGAAAATACAGCTATTTTTCATAATACGTTCACAATATCAATCATATTATCAGTCGTATTATTTATAAATATTATTGTACAAGAATATTATTAAAATATATACTATACCTATATATATATATTATTTCATTCTAGTTTCAAATTATGTGAGTTTAACTATGATGGATTATATTCTGGTGGTTAAAAGTTATAAGGTTATTGTTGTATATCATCTGTATACGTATTGTGTACGATATTGTTCGGGAAAGCAATCTGGAAATAAAAGGACAAGGGGTTGTTGTAATATAATAATGTCATTATTATTGTCCGGAATGGGGATGAACCCGGAGCTAGGAGACTGTTGTAGTGTGTATTGTATAATATAAAAACCAAGTACTATTACCTATCAACGATGTATACGAGACAATTAAATCGTTAAAGATATCATTAATCATTTGGATGTATAAATTATACTGTTTTGTATCGGTGAGAATAAATAAAATATATAATGATAATAATATATAATGCATATTCGAGATAGTACATATAGAAAAACAAATACACAAAAACATGTATAGAACGATTAACGAAATTATATATTTTGGTATAGGGTTGAAATATTATAAATATGTCGGTAATTGTATTATTATTATCCTCCAGAGAGTCTTGTAAAACAAAAATCTTTTAAAATTGTATTTAAATTCAGAAGAAGTTAGGTAGGTATTTATTTAAAATACTTAAATACCTACGAGACGTGTACTTATAAATATAATTACCATTATATCGATTATTCTGCAAATATTTAAACAAAACAATAATTTAACTCGTTCAGTTTAAAGTTAAAAAGTAAAACACACTAAATATTAACTAGGTTATTTATTTTTTTGTAAAATATTATTTAACAGAAAAGTTACAGCTATTTAAAAAAAGAAAAACATAAAACTCTGTAACTTCTTTGTTAAACAATATTTTATAGAAAGGACAGGTATATCATTTTCTATATAAAATATCCTCCTTTTCAATATTGGTAATAGGTGTTTTAACTCTAATTTTAATGTACACACTACATTCATTGTTTTGGGTAGGGTAATTTTTCTATATTGCCCATTAGACATAGGTAGACAACAAATTCGGGTGCCACGTCGTCTTAAAAACCATGTTTTTTCAAAGTATTTGAAAAGCACGAGTATTCTTATAAGTAAAAACACATACTACGGAAGTCCTACGATTTTAAATTCATTACTATGATATATAAAATCTATAGAATAGGTACCTACCTAGGTATTCTGTGTTGTTAAAGGTTGGTAATTGACTTATGAACAAAAAAAAGTACTCTTTTTTTACAAATAAAAAGACATATGCTATATATTATAGCTTTTCGGTTTGCAAAATTTTCCATTTCGAACACGGGTGATTTTCCAAATGGACGAACTTGAATTTGAATAAATAAATTTGAATGTTATCCATATCACGCTTCAATACTTCGTCGTAAATTGTTTAATGGCTTTTTTAATAGAACTTACCTTCCTATAATATATATTATATATTGATATTGGTTTGGTTTGGTTTTGTAAAATTAAAACTGTTATATTTGCAGGATTTCGAATTAAATCCATCTGTATATTTAATCGATTGATTAATCTTCCTAAACATCTATTTTAAAGTTCCTTATTTTGACTATAGAAACGGGGTAATTTTAGACGATATATTATGTAATTATTATCAGCGCCTTTTTAGATTCTGAGTGGATTCTATTTTTTATTTTATTTATTTAGTTCTTCAAAGAAGTTGGTGTGAGGGGCCCATGAGTTCCAAATTACAATAAAATAATTATATATAAATTAAAAATATATATATAAAAGTATAAAATATATAAAGAAAGTTATTTTAAATATATGTAACATAATAAAATTAATCAAACTGTAATTAAACTGTAAGTAACTGAAAATAAAATTATAAAAATTATTTTTACGTTAAATTTATATTTTCGTTTTACAAGTAGCGGTTTTATAAAACTAAAATTAATTTTTAAACGTTTATATTTTATTTTTTCAGTAAATTTTTTTTTTTTAAATTCTTACATGAAATGCAATGTTTAATGTTAATGGAAGCCTATTATATAGTTTTGGACATATATAGAAGAAAGAAGATTTTGTTCGTTTTCTATGCATCAGTGGTACCCTTATATTATAATATTGTCTAGTTTTATTTTCATGTCCTGAGTTAGGAATGAGATTTTTTTAATAATGTAAAGTATAGAAGCTTTATAAAATAATTTTTTTACTGATAGTACGTACTACGTTTAATTCTTTGTAAAATTATTCTGTGTGATATATTGAGTTCTTTTTAAAGATTATTCGTAAAATTCTATTTTGTATTTTTTTTTTTAGTGGGTCTATAGTTTTATCGTAGGCACCTCTCCAAACAAAAATACTATAATTAATAACAGATTCAATCAGTTTTTGATATACTGCTCTAATTTTCTTCTTTTCTAATATTGGTTTTACTAAAAAAAAACTATGTTTTGTCTAGATGACTTGATCAAATCTTTACTACACTTACGTGTGTAGATTAGGTTGGGTATTCATTTTATCAGTATGGTACTTTAAAGAGGTCAACTTCAATTTTTTATTTATTTTTTTTTACAGTTGATATTTTGCAATGTTTTATAAAAAAACATGTTAGGAAAATGTACTGAATTCCCGGGTTCTAAACATATTTAAAACAATAAACTAAAAATATTATAAAATAAAACGAATAATATATATCTCCCTAGAAACCAAATTAATCATGTTCTTCGTAATTATGTAATATTTATATTTTATATTATAAAACAAAACGAATAATATCTATCTTTTTTAGAAAAATCAAAAATGTGTCTCTCGTACTTATGCAATAGTAACTATGGACACAAGATAATCAGACAGATGGTTGGACACAATAGTGATTGAACAACAAGGTGTTTAAATTTTTATTTAAAAAATTAAAAACGCAAAATGTTTGGTTCTATTTGAGTACCTATCCAATATTATAATAAAATATTTAATGTACAAATTTTGAAATTTGTAGTCTTCTGTTGATAACTTACTATAGAGTATAAAGGATCAATTTTTTTTAAGTAAATCAGGTTGTCAGTAATATAGATATTGATTATTGGACATGATTTATGTTAAGCTGCCTAGCTTAAGTTTTTAACTTCAGAATTTCCATAACAATTTTGTCGATCGTTTGAATAAATGACGCACTTCTCATTTAAATTAGTTTTATACTAGGTATTATATTTTGTTTTTTTGATATTCTAATTATCAATAATATTCTTCTTTATTTTAGATATTTGTAGGGTTTTTCAAAACAATATTTTTATAAGAGTACTACATTTTTTGAATTAATTAAATTTTGAATTATTTAATTTCAAATATAATATTCGTTTGTCAAATTAAAAATATGTTCCGAAGTCATAAGTCATCACTAAAATGTACGATTTATAGTTAACTTGTAGACTATTAAATATATTATGTATACATGTTTCGTTAACAAATAATAAAAAATATTACGATGAGATGACTGATGTTCAGATATTTTTAAATATTATACATTTACAGTATTCAACACTATTATAACTAAATATGTTTATATAGCTATTAATGCCTATATTAATTTCGATGTCACTCCTCGCGTCATTAAAGTAATATTGTTTTTTCAGCTTTCATCACGTTATACGTAGGTATAATAAATACACACGTAGGTACTTCTCATAAATACATTAAAATTTGTATATACTTATTGTTAGCTATTGTTTATTGTTATATTATTTATGAATAATAATAAAAAATATAATGAACTGGGTAATGTGGTTTTATTTCCACTTCTTACATTTAGTGCCTAAATATAAATAATAATAAATAGGCCGACCCCAAATAGTTGGGAGAGAAGGCGAAGGAGAAGAAGAAGAAGACATTTAGTCAAAATATTTTTGACTATATTTTATACTGTTCTGTATTTTTTTTTTTTTTTTCTGAAAATGTATAACTATTTGGCTTAATTGAAGCGTTTGGACTATTGAAAAATATATTAGGTATATATAAAAAAATTATATTATAACAATAAATTCACGGTCATGGGTCAGATCTGCGAATTGTTTGTCTGATTATTTCAGGATATGAAATATAATATATAACATACATTTAGCCTTCAAAATTCGTATTGTGAACGAATACCGTTTGATATAATATTTATCTGATTGTGATTCATTCCACATATGCAAATAATATGTTATCGCAACAAATGCATCTGTAATTTTAAAATAAATTGTGGTAATTACCCACAATTCCACAAAATATTTTTTATTTATCGAAAAAATTGCGAAATAGCGAAATTATTAGTATAATTCAGATGTTTTTGTCGATTATTTTTCTAGTAAATAATATAAATAATAATTATAATATAGGTAGGTACTTATTTTAACTAGCTATACAATAAAGGTGGCATTAAATAGGTCATAAAAACCTACCTAATTATAGAAGCATCCGTCAAAACAAAATATGTTATTTGTGTATTTGCATTTTGTAATAGGTATTTATAAAATGCTCATGTTTTAATATATATATGATTTTCTAAAAAAATTCAGTAAAATTTCACAACCTTTAACATTATCTTCTCAAAGTCATTGTTTATATATTATAATTTATAAAACATGATTTAAAAAATCGAATGTATTGAATGAACATACTTCAAAGACAGACTCTGATTAGTTCAAAAGTTTTTTTTTAAGTTTTTTAACTCAATTAGTGAGTTCATTTTGATTTTTGTCTTTAATTACTTATAAGTACTTTTTATTATTATAGACGCGTCGGTATTTAAAAATCAATAGAAACAATTATCAATAACGTTATCTGTTAGTAAATTTACAGACAAGCCAGAAGATACAAAAAAAAAAAAAAAAATTAAATCGACCAATATAAAATAAGTTATAGGTAAAATGAATTATGTAAGTACCAAGGTTCCCAAAATTTGATAACATGATAGCATGATAACATTTTTTTTATTTTGTCTCGTGCAGCGCAATAATAGTATACCTAATGAAATGTTTTCAAACAATTATTATTAATTTTTGTTGTTTGATAAATGTTGTGTTTGCTTAGGTGGTATTTCAATCGCATAGATTCACTCTTTCATTGATATTTACCGTGACAATTTTTCCACCGTTTTCTGAAGTTCATACTATCTTAGTTCGCGAGTCCCACACAATTTTCAAGTATCAACGATTAATTTTTATCGTGAATTACTTGTGGTTATTTGTGAGTAGTGTGAGACCGGCTATTAATGCATGCATCTGCAACTGTATACCAACACCCAAGCCGTACTCTCGGTGTTACGGCACACCTATTGAAAAATACATAGGCTTTTATGTTCAAAAAGTATTTCGAGCCTGTGTTAAATGCAGGATATGTTTTAAGGAAACTAGTATTCAACGAATGGGAAACCTACCCATTGCTACGCCCATCCCGCCTTTAAAAAAAAAAAAAACTGGGGTCGATTATTGTGGCCCATTCAAAATTCGACCAAATCATCTTTTCCTTGCATCCATCACAAAGGACCCTATGTGACCCTATTTACATGTTTGGTAACTAAGACCATACATTTAAAACTGTAAATAGATTTGACAACCATTAGCTTTTTAGCTGCCCTAAAAAAAAAATTCATTAACCGTTTAGAGTTATGTAAAAATATGTATTCTAACAATGCTACCACATTTGTGAGCATAAAGTATGAGTTACGAATTTAAAAGGTTGTGTATTTCTAAATAGCATCAAGAAGCTATTGTGTAGTGTGCAATCTCCAAAAAGATATCCTTCAACTTTATCTTACCTTAGGCTCCTCTCCAGGGAGAACATTGGAACGCTAAGATAATGAACGTGAAATATAATTTACATAAAGTACCTAGTCGGGATTACTGAATAAATCTATGAGGAGTTTGGTATAGTATAGGGTATAGTATAGTATAGTATGCCAAATGGGAATTTGCTTGAATTATAATTATAAGATAATTATCGACTGTGGGTACCATTGAAGACCACAAAGAACCCTGATGAGTATGACGCTTTAACACCGATTTTTGTTTTATTTGTCGCTCCTTGATTGCTATCGCCCAAGAGAATATACTCCCCCCCCCCCTAACCACATTTATCGCTGAAAATTAATCCAATAAGTACATAACTCGGCAAATTTGGAAAATATAGCATAGAGAATATGTGCAGCAGCTGTAGATCAGAAGTAAATGGAAGTGCCCTATCTAAATATTAAACCAGGAACATTAATGCTACTGAAGGACAGTACTGCTATTTTAATCTCATGGAGTCTGAACAGAGTGTTAGGAGGTGAAATGTGGAACTAATGGTCTATACGTGGTTTGCGGGTCAAAACAGTCCAAGGAGATAATAAGCGGTTCCTCTTCTTTCAGATGAGTCTGCGTCTTACAATATAAGTTGATCAAGGTACAGCGTCTCAATGAGGACTGCACTATTCTTTCCAAAAATGATTATTTCCATTCAAAATCGTTTTCCGGTGTTGAAGATTTTGCTAAAAATTAGTTTTTTCAACATCAATATTTTCCATTTGGAAAATGGAAATATTGGTTATACTAATTAAATTGGAGAATGATGTAAATACT
The DNA here is from genome assembly GCA_025469235.1 of Pemphigus obesinymphae. NCBI lineage: Eukaryota > Metazoa > Arthropoda > Insecta > Hemiptera > Aphididae > Pemphigus > Pemphigus obesinymphae. Next base: position 41,616 of record JAIPRL010003617.1, read on the forward strand.
CGTAAATTCAGTTATTTCATAGTTTTTTTTTTTATTTACATGGTGTTTCATAACAAATCGGGGGATATTTTCGAACTGAACTGTTCGAATGAACGAAGCAAGCACTCATGACAGACCTTGGGGCCAGTCTGAGCGAAGCGAGCAAGTGATCCTATCCGGTTTATAGGCGCGACCGAAAGAAGTACCTGCGCACAGTATACACTAATTAAACCGTATTTAATTTATGATGTAGTATACTGGAAAAAATATAAGTATTCAAGATGTGGTTTCAAAAATTTGCCATCGAGAAATATAGTTGTGATAATATATGGTCGGTATACCCCATTTTTTCCAAGTTACAATTTTCAGTGCTAAAATTATACATTAAATATTATATATGTATAGTGGTATAACTGGTAGCATCCCGTCCAAAAGGTGGTGAGTTTGGGGGAGGGGGATTTGTTTGCACTGTAATTTTAATTTACCTTTTTTTGTGTTATTATATTACATATTATATATTAGTTATAAAATGAATGAAGAGTTTTATGTATCGAGTTTTTGAATCTATGAGGAAAATAAAAAATATATTTTTTTTTATAGTTAATGTGAATAAACAAATATTTAACAAAACAATTGCTCACATACAAGTTATATTATTATGAATTACAGTGTTTGTATGCAACTCGTGTGTACCTTAATTTATGAACCTATAGTTTATTATTATTTGTATTTACTTTTTTAACTATGAAATATTATTATTGTTAAACTAATTATTAGATAATAATTTGACTAAATTAAATAATACGACCAAATGTACCTAGGTATATACTTAGTACCTACCCCGGTAACAATTCACAATATTGATATATAATATACTAATAAAATGTACCTAATATTAATGTAATTATATTTGTATAATAATTTAAATACGTATTTTGTATTTATTCACTATTAAAGATCCGAGTCCGAATCATGATTATCATTTCTATATAGATATCCATTCTCCGAAACTTAAATTATATATAGTACTTACCTATCTATACGTTTGAGTGTGGCTTGAAAATGTTATAATGATAAAAATCTATAAGGTTATAAAAAAGAAGACGTTATAACGAAAAAAAAAAATAATAACATTTTCAATTTCTGGTTTTGACATTATCATCGCATACGTTTAAAATGTCACACGCATATATATAGGTACCTACATATATTATATACTATACACGAATTTCTCATATCGTAATAATAATATGTGTTCATCCTTCGAGTCTTGTCATACATAATAATACGAATTTTAACGAAGTTTTTAATTATTTAAATGCATCGCGATTCCCGCTCGTAATAATAAGAAGAAATGTAAGTCTGTATAATGTATACATGGATTGTAAAAGAACTGTTTGACATACTTATTAAATATTTTAGTTTTTTTTTTTTTTTTAATGTTTATTAAAAAATAGCCGTTTTGTAAATCCAATTTTTAAACCAAGGTTCAGTCAAGCACTCTCGCATTTATTTGAATCTAGGAAGAAAAAGCCAAAGAAAAAAAAGCCAGAAGAAAAAAAGCCAAGGAAAAAAAAAGACAAATTGTTTTAGTTTGGATTTTATAGATAATATATAACAAAATAATGATAACTAGGCGTATTTTTCAATGTATTTGTTGTCATGTTAAAAATAAATCATTTTAAATAATCACAGATATAATAGTATATAATAGTAAATATAGATATATTTTATTATATATTATATATAATTATAGATATAATAGTAAAAGTGTATGGTATGTGCAATTGCTGTTAAAAAATCTGGAATACTTTAGTATACGAATAATAATCTGAATCCAAAGATAATACAAAATAATAAATACAATGAAATTATTACCATAGAATACCTACTGACCATTAACACATATTATAATATTATAATTTTAATATTATCGGTGATAATTGAAAATTATTTATTTATTATACCGTTAATTATAATGTGATTATACCCATTATATTATGAGAAATTAATAAAAATACATAGTTATCATTATTTTGTTATATTATGTATCCAAACTAAAATAATTTGTCTTTTTTTTCTATACCTTTTTATTCCTGTGGCTTTTTTACCTGTGGTTTTTTTTTCCTGTGGCCTTTTCTTCTTCGACTTTTTTTCCTTTAGCTTTTTTTTCCTATTACCATTTATTTTCACTATAGTTCGTTGTGTTTGTTGTTTCATTTATTTTAGTTTGTAGGTAGTAGAAAATGTGAATATTTTTCTAGCTAAGAAATTTAATTAAAGCCAATAGGTATATTATATTATATAATATAAGTAATATAAATAATTTATTGGTGTATGCGTATTAAAATTTTGTTTATAGATACATTTGGATTTAATAATAAAACTATACCATTTATATCATCTCGCATGCACAGAAAAATAAAATAGATACCTGCAGATTAATTAACATTGATTGTATGATATATATATTTTGTATACATTTAATATTTAATATTCTATATGATATAACAGAAGTCGGACGTTTTTACATTATTGTTAAATGTATTTTTGACTTATGATACACTTTATATTATACATTATAGCTGTTACACACCTACGTACAAATAAGAGATCAATATAAACTTCCGTGTTGTGTGGATATTAAGAGGAGAATGAATTATCGTTTAATGCCCCTTCGTAAATTTAGACCCTTATTCCATCACTATATATAGGCCAGCAGGTGGCTAATTATACAGCTGTGGAATGAGTGTAAAATAAATTAGGTATCCTTACAATATTATAATCGTCAAAGTGCTTAACAATAATCAAATTACTTGGATAGCTATTATAATAATGTACGATTTCTAAACCGACGACGGCCATTTGGAATTTCGGACGAATACTTCTACGATATTATGACGGTCGAAATATTATATTTTTACGAATTCGTGTCATTCTTTGGATTTTTGCGTCGTGGATTTTATTCCATTTTCGTTAAACGATAAATAGGCAATTAATATTTCTAATGTATATTTTATACCGCGATGCTTCTTGCCTATCAAACATATTATAATATAGCCTATGGCATTGATATAACTAATTGATTATAAATCAATATGCCTATAGATACATATACAAACTACGAAGTACGACGGACGAGGAAAATATTCTCGATTACTGCGTAAACGGTATGGCTATGTCCTATATATTGAATACCGGAAAAAAGCCACTGAAAAATACAAAAAAATTAATTATAATTAAAAAAAAAAAAACAATTTTGAAAAATAAATGTGAATAATTTTTAAAAATTGTACGGTATTAATTTATAGCAGTTCCGTACTATATAGGTTGCTTTTAGATTATTCGAAAAATTCACCGCAAAATTTAAAATCTAGATTTCTGTACACATTATTGATCGTAGAATTGAATAATTTTTGAAAAGGGTAAAGTATGAAATTTATCATTTACACCGTTTTATATGACCTAAAGTAGATAAAAGTTTGGTTAATTATTCTGATGAGACATATCCAAGGCCGTCCCAAAAAAAATATTCAAGAGAACGCAGTTCAGTACTGTAATTTTTTCTGTAACCAAAAGTATAAAAAAGGTGCACTTCGCTACTGGGCAGGATACTCTTGGTGGATGTATTGCATTTGAAAGCAATGATAAATCATTGCATTCAATAAAACGATTCTGAGCGTAGCTTCGGTGTAGTATACATAACTCTTAATATTA
>JAIPRL010003618.1:0-45306 GCA_025469235.1 Pemphigus obesinymphae
AAAAGTATTATTACATTATAAAAATATACAAAAATTTGTTCTATTATTTGTAATTAGGAAATTAATTCAATTATTAATCGTCTTAGAAGTTATAGCTGTTAATTTATCAATGAAATCTAAAATAAGGGGCACTTCGCTCGTCTGGTGGAAGCACTTATCGGATAGGATAACTACCAACTGTAGGTGGATGTATTGCATTTGAAAGCAATGATAAGTCATTGAACTCGAAAAAAACGATTTTGAGTGCAGCCTTGGTGTACTTTAAATAACTATTAATATATTAATATTAATGATATTTTCAGTAAATTTAACATTATATTAAAAGTGTAATCGTAGAAAAAAAATAAACATCCTTGGAAAACCACTAGCTTCCTCACTACGCTCAAAATCTAAAATACTTTTTTTCCGACGATATTTTAAATTTAGTTAAACAATTAAAGTAATACAACTAACGTTACGTTAAATTTTTTTAGGTATTCAAATCTAATTTTACCAACTATTTGGTCATAAATACCTCAAAATTGATAATTTTGTTGAAAAAATTAAAATGACTATAAAAAAAATCGTTACTACAGATTTTCGAGATTTTTGAATTTAATTAGAGTAACGTATCTTTAACGTTGTATAAAATGTTCAGATCTTAAAACCCTAAATTACCCCTTTTAGAACGTAGAAACCTCAAAATCTAAAATGTTTATACCTAAATAGCCCACAGTTGAAAAAAATTTTAATTAATTTGAATATATTACTAAATAAAATATTCCATGTAAATTTTATGATTTTAAAGTTATTATTTTTAAAATTACATAGAAATGAATAATCTCGATTTGACAAAATTGTATTTTTGCTGTTTTTTCGTCATTTTTGGGTAGTTTTTCCTTACGCATTAAAAAAACAAAATTTATAATAGTATAATTTATATTAGCCACAGACATTAAATAAAACAATAAATTCATGACAAAATAACCTAACATAAAACAAATGTTGTCATGAATATATTTGTAACATAGCATAGAACGTAGTAATTTAGACAAAATTTAAATTTGCGGCTGATTTTGCAGGTCGTGCCTGTGTATAATAGAAACGACACGTAGACACGCCTATGATAAAGGTTTATATCAGTTGAATCAGTTCTGAGTACGAATGGAAAATCTTATCTGTTTATTCGTGCCAACTGTAAATGATATGTGTAGCTAATTTCATCTCGAACTTAAATTTTTTTTCAAGTCCAGAAAATTTTTTTGTGGATATATTGAATATATGGGAGGGGGGAGTATTTTTTTCACTTTAAAATAAATGTTTAGAATTGCACTTCTGTTAAAATAAAATCGAAAAATAATTAAATTTAGTGTTTTGCGATATCGTTTACAATGTTATAAATTTACATATACAAATTACAAAAGTTTTAACAAATTATTTTGTAATGGATTTAAATCCCAATTTAATAAATTACTTTTATTTTATCATTTCTATAGTTTCTCTAAAATTTAATTCTCGACTGTTATTTACTTGTTTTAATAATTTTATTGAGTTTATATTGTGATTTATTCCTAATATTTGTTTTGCTAGAGAAGATTTTTTATATTCTTGATTTTCAATATTTCGTAAATGCCAAAACTATATGGGCTTCTAAAAATGTATAAGCCTGGAAATAGTATAAGATCAACAGTATCAAACATGACTGCACATTATAACATAGCCAAACATTTAGTCAAAACTATTTTCATAATAAAGATAATTAGAAAAAAATTGATCTATCGAAGTGTTGTATCAGAAATAGGTGATGTCATTTAAAAAAATGCAATTTGTAGTGTGCACGCGCACTCTGAAAGGGTCAAACATTTTAAAATCACCCGAAAATGTGTATTTAAATTCCGGAAAACTTAATTTTAATGCGAGGTCACTGGTCAGAAATATTTACTATTGCCTAAAACAATGATCATACTGTGTATAATATAATAGAACTTATATTATAACGTAGGTACATCTTCTATTTTATCATAAATATAAAAATATTTTGATTTTTGATTATTGATTTTAAAAATAATATAATATAATATTTTTAAATTTTTGTAGGTCACTGAATTATAATACGGTACCTGTAGGTTTTGTTTATATAAAATGAAAATGATCATCTTTTTCAAATATAATATGTCAAAATATCATATCATTTTATTACCTATTTCAATATTAAAATATTAGTTTTTCATCTGTATCACCCCATTAGTTTGTGGTATCTAAAATTGTGTAATATTACTTAATATTTGGCATGCCCAAATAATCAATTAGTCGAAAATAATTAAAAATTTTGTCTCGTGCTTTTAAAATTTAAAAAACATGTATGAACAGCAAAGAACATTAAGATTTAATTGCTATTGGCTATTGTTGGATGTACATTTTGCAGTACCTAATATGATTTTAAATGTACAATTTTCATTTTTTCATTTTAATAACTCTAATATTATCTCAATTTTTCGTGAAAGTATAAATATAGCTCGTTCTTAGGTAGATATGATTGTATGAACTATCGAGAAGTAGCAGAATTTGGCCGTATTGCGTGAAAATTAAAATGTTTTTATGCGCAGTCGTATTCTATGCCGAAATCTTAAGCCAAATAACATACGGGTCATTCGCAGTAGGTAGTAATTCACCCACACTATGAACATTTTGCCTTGTGTACCTATAGTAGATATGTATAACACTGTTTACCGTTAATATATTTAATAGATTTGCCATATTGTGCGTCGTCATCGTCGTCGCACGTGTAAAGTCTATAGATATAGAGATAGGTATTTACCATATACCATTACATAAAAACGAAATTATAACATAATATTATGCATTTTATGCGTGTATTGAAATATTTGAATAATTTGATATTAAACTACACAAAACAGCGTAGCATAGACAGGACATTAGGATATTTATATATTTAATGGTAGATTGAGTGTTTTGCAACGTTTTAGTTCTGGTGAAAAAAAAAAAAACTGTAGAAGGACATGGTACGTACCTACCACGTGGAAGGTGAAGGTCTTCTGAAAAGTGAAATCTATTTCTGCCGTTTGATCTAGTTGTGTTGTAGTAGTTTTAATATCGTACTTAGACTTTCGTTTAAATAATACAGAAAGTTTCAACCATAATAACTGTAAACCATTTAAGTACACTTTTCGTGCACTTGTGTTTGGAAATTTAAAAAAAACCCAATATTATTGGCCATAATAGGTATCTGTAAGAGGACTATGCCACACTAATGTTTTTCAGTGTTAAAAAAATGTTCACAAAAAAACAGTCGAAATAACCTCTGAAAGTGATTTTAAAATTAAAACACATTATTAAGTATATATATTTTGTATATGACATTTTGCAAAATATTAATTACAAAAATTTAATTTCATTTGGGAAAGTAAAATAATAAGGAATGTTGTACATATAATATTCAACAAAATAATTAAAACCTTGATGAGATCGCTTCTAAAATATTGTCCTTTATATATATATATTTTAATAGGTGGTTTACCTCTAAAACTATTTTAATGCTTTTATGTATGCTTTTCGTAAACAAAGGTTGTGATTACGGATACGAGAATATTTATAGATTACTTTTAAAATGTACTAAAATATTAGTATATGTGAACTATAGGTTCCAAGAAAAGTTTAATGCTGATAATGATGTGATAAATGTGATATGATAAATAATATTAATAGAGGCACCTTTTTTATGAGAAAAAAAGATGAATCCATTCCCAAATAACAAATTATACACTAACACTTTTATTTACTACTTCTTTAATAATTGTAATATGTACTATTCAGACAATAATACAAACAAGTTCGTCCATCGGTCTTTATTCTTATTTTTAATTTGAGAGCATAAAACGATTCTGGGCGAAGTTCGGAATAATATTATTTTTCAATTTATACAAATTTTGAATTATTTTTGGTAGTTTTCCTTTACGTTTAAGAAAACTTATATCTGAAAAATCAGTTCTATAAGGTATCCGATTTTTTCTACCGGAATAAGTATATACAATATACAATATACATATATAACCATTTTTTTATAAACTTGGAATGTGGTCAAAAAGTTTTGAAATTTTTATCACGTTAATATTGTATTGTAATTTATAGTATAATTTAATGCTAAGAGGACACTACACCCGTATTTAATTTATCTGTCTTATCAACTGACAATACAAGACATTTACGTTCGGAATTCTTATTACAACTTCGTCAATTTTAATATTAGAGTAAATATTTAATTATCACCAATTTTTTTCCGAAAAATTGTATAAGAAATATATTTATTTAAACTATTAGTATTTAAACTAGTTATATTTCTTTACAAAATTTTGGATAAAAACTACGCTTTGGAATAGATAATGATCCCGTTTATAAATTTGGTTATAGATAAATTTACTTTAATATTATATTTGATGAAGTTGTAATAATAATGAATGCGTAATAAATATACGTTCAGTATATATATTACATTATCGGTTGGTTAGATAAAGAAAGCCAATGCGGATGTAGCATCCTTTTAATTTAAAGTTAGGCTTAATTATTTTCAGAATTATAATAATTTTTGGTGATTTTAATTTAATTTCGTAAAAAAACGAATAAAAAAAATCAAAAAATGACCTCTTTAAAGTATCAACTAGAACGAATTTTTTTATTAGAAAGCTCTTTACCTGAAAATTCCTACTTAACTCAGAATTGTGTATACACACAAAAAAAAATATCATTGTAAAAACCATAATACGATCAGTATTTAAAATAAAAGAAAGGTCCATGGGGGGGGGGGAGAATGGTCCTTTTGGCCCTCTCTCTGTCTATTCCACTAGCATCTATCTACTACTATGCGTGTGTGGGTTCTATGCTCGATTTTATTTTATTAACTATTCAAATTTAATGATTAATTCAATTTTTCTTTACTTATAGGAATCGAATGAAAAAGAGTTTTAAAAGAATGTTTATTTATTAAAAATTAAACATTTAATAAATTATATGACTATTTTTTATCAAAACCCTCTACCCAAAAAATTCTCTAATACTCGGTTTATCATTGTTTTAAAATTCAATATATCCAACATCTGTACTCTATTCAATGAGCAAAGTGCTTCCATCCCTTCTAACCGGCTTTGAAGTGCAAAGACAAGCATAGTAAACATTATAAGGAATCCAAATCAGTTTAGAAAATTAAATTTGGAGCATCCAATAAATTGTAATTTTGTAAGTCGTATCAAAAAAACTAATCGAAAATTCGCTGTGCTCTAATACTTGTATATACTGAGCTATAGAAAATGACACATTACTTTTATAAAATAGTACCTATGTGATTTCATTACACACATTCTTCATGTACCTACTGCATTGAGTAAGACATACGGTAGCGCAACTAGTTTTTATTTTTGGGAGGGGTTATTTTAGCTATTTTTTATTATTTATTTTCAAATGGCAACCTATATGATTTAAATTAAACATAATTTTTATTGAATATATTTTTACAAGAATTTTTACGTTTTGATAATTTCAATCCTAAGAATATACCCGAGTAATAAGCATTCATATTCAAGCTACGGCCATACGGTTTTAATAAACGTAAGAAAGTAGATATCGCCATAATCACTCTCGCACTATCAAACTTGCATGGCAATGTGAAAGTCGTTATCATCAAAGTGACATTTTTTTAAATTCATTTTTTGACATATTAATATTTATGACATCAATCATTATGTATTTATAACCTATATTCATATTAATTTAATTAATTATCGTTTATGTTTGAATTTAAATTATGTTTTTTAATATTTATTTAGTTTATAAAATAATAATTAAAAAATAATAAAATAACATTTTTTTTTGGTTTTACGTTTAATAAAAAAAGTTTTTAAACTAAATTATAAAGTTTTCGTTTACATAGGTACATTTAATAAAAACGTTTTTGATTTAAAATAATTAAAAATTGAAGATTACATATTTAGAGAAGTTTTTAGACGTTAACACGTTTTTGGCAGTTAAATCATAGGTTGTGTTCTGTAAATAATTACCTAACAAAAATTCTCGGCGATTACATTTTTTCTTCTAATTTCAGAAAATTAGAAATATAGGTATAGCATGGTTACATCACGCTGTTTGCAGTGTTTGATGCCAATTGCAATGACAAAAACAATACATGTCAAAGTTATAAAAATAAAATATAAATAATTAAATTAAATAGGTAGTTAAATACCTACTAGTTATAAGCTACGACTAATTGAGACAGATTATAAGGTTTATTTCAATGGGTCAAAGTGAGTTATCATTGTTAAACTTAAAATTATGTTAAATTCATGTTATTCTGAAAAAAGTGAAACCATTTTTGAACCTGAAGTTAAAACGAAAGATGTAAAACATAAATTTGTAAACTAATATTTCTTTTTGACATATAGATTATTTAAGTTTGACTTATTATTTATTACCAGAATTTAATTTAAAAAATTATTATAATTATTTAGGCACGTTTAAAAAAAAAAAAAATATATTTACTGCCTTACTTTAAGATTTTAATTTCAATGCATTATTTTTAGTTTTCTATACTATTGTAGCATAGTGCTATAGTCTAAAATATCTAGGTATAATCTATAATAATAACAATATAAAAAAATGTTTTACAATTCTTAATCCCAAAACTCGAAAAATTTAAACAGTTTTCTAATCCGAACACTGGAACACGTAAAATATCGAAATCGCTTTTATACCCGAAACTCAAAATCCGTAACAATCAAAACAGTTCTAAACTCAAAACCCAAAATTCGAAAAGTTGTATCCTGTTTTAACTCTCGGGTTAATTCATTATTGGCAACAGAAATTTATCAATTATAATAGGTACAGGGCTGAGGGACTGTGACTGATGGGATTGTTAAGACAACACGTACAAAAACCAGAGATTATAACTTTCAAAAACGATATTCTATTTTACATTATTATCATTTATTTAAAATAAAATAGGTATTTTTATTAAAAGTTTAAAATTTAAAAGGTTAACGTTGTAATTTAACATTATTGAATGTGGTCCTAGTTGTTTCAATATTTTGTTTTCATTTGACGGTTTTTTATAAGGTTTTAGTATTATTTTATTTTAATTTGTATTTTATATGATTTTTCCAATTTATTTTTTCAATATTTTCATTCTTTATACTCGTGTAGTAGGTTAGATACTTAATTTTTAATCAATTTTGAAAAAATCGATTTCGTGTTAGGATGTAAATATTAAAAAATACCCGATAAAAAACATAATGCCAATACGGTTTTAGTTGATTTTTAAATTATCATGGTTACTCGGATACCTATGTAGTATATATACTATACAAATATATACCAGTATACTGTTTTTTTTTTTTTTTTTTTAATAGTTTTCCATCGGTCATGATTAAATAATACTGAGTAAAGGGTTTAACGATTTTATTTTAATAATTTCATTTTTATATAATTTTTTCATTAATATTATGGTTTAATGTAGAAAAATGTTGACAAATTGTGAAATAATATAGGCATTTTATTGTATTTAATATTTGTATATACCCTATGGATCCCCTCTCAGAAACGGCTTTAGTGACGTGATAAGTAGTGAAATAATAACAACTCAATTTGTACAAATGTTTACAAATTTCGTTTTCACAAATCATTAAAAAATGATAGTATTATATTAGTTTTTACATAATATTATGTATATTATTTGGTGGTTTTTATCAACAAAACCTGATAAGACTGCGCGGATAAAACTTTACAAAAGAACCCGGTGTGTTTTGGATTTTATTGCGAGAAACGCTTATTAACCCGCAAGTGGGCCTGGTTTTTTGACAAACCTGCTCTTATGGGACATACCTAATATATTAATTGTAGAAAGTTCTGTAGACCAATTATTTTATTAAAATATCTGGATAAATTATTGTAAAAATAAGCGTGCGCTTGGTTAGACGGATGTGCGGCAAAAACATTTTGTCATTTGTGACGCCAAAAACATTCAGTAGGCAACCTGCACATGTTTTCCTGATATTAAAACAATCGGGTGATTAAAAAAAATATGCGATCCAAACGTATCTATTGTACCATATAGACATTTTAATAATAAAATGCCCGCAGTAATATGTCAGTCTTGGGAGATCGATCACAGAAATGCGCCACATAACATGGGAACATTCCGCAACGTCCTGTAGACGGTAAACAATAAGTAGGTAAGTCTATTTGATAGATAATTTCGCAGTATAAATGAGTGCATATTTAATGGGATAATATTGTAAGAGTTAATGATGAAATGGAAACTCTAACGGAAGTGTATAATAGGTATAACACACGATAAACGAATTAATTTTGACCCTGGGAATTTACAGTAGTTTATGTTTATTGATAGTAGAAAACGTTCTATTTTGTATTTTATACCTTGATCAAAGCGAGCTTAAATCTTTTGTTTTTATAAAAAGTTTTGCGTTTTGCTTTTTTTTCGGGTAAAATGAGTGGAGTAGCAGTTTTGGAGCAAATAGCTTTTTTGGTAGCAAATTTATTTTACCTGATACTTTTCTGTAGTCATTTTTTATTTTCCCAGTAGTTTTCTTAGGTGTGAAGAAAAACTATTTTCTGTCTTTGCTGAGTTCCGGGTATGGGGTTAAAAAATAGATTAATTTTTTCCAGATTACGGGTTTTGGGTTTAAAATGGTTTTAATTTTTTTTTTCGAGTTTGCGGTTTCGAGTTTGTGTCTAGGCTAGATTTATCGATTTCAAAACCGTTTTGACCTTCCTAAAAACCCAGAAACCATTCTTTCAAGCAGTGTTGAATGTATAAAACTTAAAATGTATCTAGATAATCAAGATAATCGACAAAAATATGTCTAAATAAAGATAAAAGATTGTTAAAATTTATATTATCTATAAAAATATAAAAGATGAACTTTTTATCTCGATAAAAAGAAGATAAAAATTTTAATTATTTTTTAATATTATTTCATTATGGACTAATATTTTAATATTAAAACATTAATTATATTATACATTTTTTTGGTATTAGTTTATAAAATAATAACTATAAGATTATTATTCTATAAATATTCTTAAACTAAATAATATAAAAATTCCAAAATCTTCGAGTGTGTTACTAGTTTTATATACGTTTTGAAAGTAAGTATTATGATATTTATTTATTATAATTATTATATAATTTACATAAGTATGCATACTACATACGTATCTATTATACATTATACTACTTCATATGGAAACCTAAAACTATGTATAATCTTTATTTCACTGGAGGTGTGTATTACTGCCAAAATTTTATTTACTTTTGTTGTATCTACTTTTATTTACTCAAATTGAATATCGTACATCATACTCATATATACATCATATAGATATCAACATTATACTTAAAATGAAAACATAAAATACGTATACCTATACATTTTTTGATTAATTATTTTAATAAAAATTGTTACTCGGCCAAAAATAGGTTCGTATATTTTATTAAAAGAAAAACAAATAATTAATTTAGTTGGGTATAACTATCGGTGCAAATAGTGTTTTGTTATCGGGTTAAGTTTCAGACGGTATATTATAAAAATTGTACAGTTTATTTATTTTCAACACTAATAAATTATGGAGTTCTGATAAACTTTATAAATAGTTCTTCAAATTTCTATAAACAGTCGACATCAAAGGTACAAAGATTTCAAAGAGATAATGGAGGATATCTTGGGGAAACAGAAATTATAATATACCTACAATTTTACATGATGGTATACCTACTCGTCAGTGGCGGCTCGTGGTATTCACAGTAGGTGGGGCACACATATTTTACCTCTTTCCTGTTACCCGATCGTTATAACTTACCAACCCCTAATTTCTATTTTGATTTTCGAATTTTTTAATAGTATATATATATTATATAGGAAAAACTTTTAATATCTATATCTATGCTAAATGCTTATATGTCCTGTGTAAACAATTAATAAAAACAAAATATTTTATAATCATTAAACGTCCTTTATTTCCTATAAACAATAAATAAAAATAAAATATAGTAATGAAAATGTATAAATTTAAATATATATATTACTCATAATAATATGATATACCTATAATAGACTTACATTATAATAGTATACATATTAATTTATTGCATTTAATTAATTACGAAAAATAAGAGCATCATCGGAAAGATGAATTTTAAGTAGTTATCAAGTTACGATATTAAAATATAATATAATATAATATAATGATAAAATATTGTTTGTTGTGCAGTGTATATTATTACAGACAACGGCGATGATAAAACTGCAATAAATATAGATCGAGCAAAATTAGTTTGTGCCCGGAATCACTGTGTAATTCATGCCGATATGTGGAGACAATTATTTAATTTTATATCATTGATATCAGACACAGCAGAGTTGTGTTCGCTGCCGCGTTGCGCGTTGGTCTATTGTCGTATGTACTTACCTAAATGCAATGATGGGCAAGTTAATGATTTTTTTTAAACTCAGTTAAGTTAATAGAAAAAAATATTAAACATTTTAAAGTTATTAATAGATTTTTTTTTCTTAACGAATAAGTTAAGCTGAGTTAATTAAATTTTTTTTTTGTACGAATCGATATAATATTTAAGATGTAAAGGTATAGGTAGGTAGGTACCTAATTAAGTATCTATAATTTTTTTGAAAATGTTGTTACTATAACTCAGAGTATTTAAAATTTTTAAAAATCATTAAAATAATATTATTAAAAATACTATACAATGTATTTATAATAATAATTATTAAAATTAACAACAAATATGTTCATAAAAATGTTTGATTAGTAGGTACCTACCTACTGTTTTCTTTAAAATTTTAACAAATGGAAATTTCTTATAGCAAATTAGTACTTACAAACCTAAATATTGTTTATTAGTGGGAAATATAATATATTCTGTATTTATTTCCATATTCAATTTATATTACGGAGAGATTAACATATAATGTATATAAGTATTCTTGTTTTATTTATATTTTCGCAAAATAAATACATAAAATATAATAATGTATTAGAAACGACAAAAATAACTTTAATTTTATCCAATCATTTTGCCAATAGACACAATATGAATCCAAAATGTAGTAATTATTTCAAAATTAATTTAACTAAGTTTTATTTAAAATTAACTCGTTATTTAAAAGTTAATATAACGAAAAATAAGTTAAGTTAACAATAATAAAATATTACTTCCCACCATTCCCCAAATGAATATTAATAATTGTATTATACGACTGATCGCATGGAGCTTTTTCAGTAGTTGTCAGTTATATCGACTATATTATTAATGCAATTTTATATTTTTCGTTTAATTTAAGTTTTCGGTAAGTAATTTTCTTTTATTCAATATTTTAAGTGGGGCTTATGCCCGTGTGCCACTTGGCACGAGCCGCTATTCATATATGCATTAATAGGAGTGGAATAGAATTATTATAAATTGAAAGAAATTTTGCGTTTTACAATACATTTTTTTCCTTTAATGAAAAACAAAAATATCTATGAAATTTTTATCTAAGGTAATTTTGGAGATGATTTGTTGTTACTTTTTATTTAGATAAGATAGATGATAAATAGTAGAAAAAATGTCTAGATAACGCTAAACACTGTCCTTCAGTACGAACACGCAATATCATATATATGTACCTAATAAGGGCGGATCCAGAAGGGGCCAAACTTTTTATTAAACATAACTTTCAGACCGTATTTAAATATTTCGTTAAACGAATTTGGAAAATTCGATTTTATAGAGTTTGGTTTTCGTCTCTCCTGAAAAAGGATTAAACTACCTATATTATATGATTATTTAGTGAGGGTTGGGGACCCCGCCCCTCACTGATATTCACTCCGGGTCCGTGCACGGTATACGTAAAAACACGTTTTTAGAGAGCCGTCCGTCCGGCCGTCTGGCCAAATCTTTTTTTTTTTTGTCGTTTTTTCCCTTCCAAGACGGTATAACATTACGATACGTGTAGGTACGAGCGCGTTTGCGTGTGTGCCAACGCTCGCGGGCGGTGTACTTACGCGTGTAAGTGTCGGCCCGATTTCACGCCCGGATCGACGTCGTGGATATGCCGAATTATGAACGGTCGGGTGGTTTCTCGGCAAACACTTACAGGCGAACACTTACAGGTGCCTACGGGGTTCAGACGGAGCGAGGCGAGCACGGGTAGAACGGTCCGAACGTCGGGTATTTATCGCCGTCGGTTGTCGCGGGAGTGTCTGCTGTACGGTGTGTGGCCTACGACACGGCGATAACACTGGGTTTGTCCGACGGATCACCACGGCGTGTACCGCGCGACAAACGGTAGATGAAACACGATTTTCAAACGGATTATAAGTTTTTACATTTTTTTTTTCGTTTTTTTTTTCTTTTCTTTTCTTTTCTATCCGTCACACATTCCGCAAATCGCGTGTGCGGTTCGTCCGTTTTCGTGAAATAATCGCGTTTGCGTTCGCGTTCGCGTTCGCGGGTGTTCCCAACACGCCGTTTCGCCTCGCCGCGAGATGCGTACGTTCGGCGGTGCCGTCGTAACGTTCTTCCTACAAGTGTTCGCCGCGGCGAACGCCGGCAATTTTCTCGCGCTGGACGTAGTCGACGGTCAGTACATACACATTTTTTTCTTTTTCTTTTTGACGATTTCCACGTAGTTTTCTCTTTGTATACAAATGTCATGCGGACAGATGAGATCTGAGATGTTCGAGAGGACGTCGCACCGAAGATTTACAGTGGTAAAAACATTTTTACGCAAAACAAATGAAACGGCGTTTAAACATAAATAATTGTAAAACTCCGATTGTACCTATACAATTGATGGAAAACGACATTTCCTCAACCTCATAGGCGTTTTTTTTCAAATAATACGTTTGAAAAAAAGTTACGGGTGTCTTAAAATTGTAAAAAAATTGCATTTTGTACCTTCAATGACGATCTCAATATTTAGAAAATTGTAAAACCCCAATGAAGTTATCTCTGAAATAGTCGTCATCCATACATTTTATAATAGATGTTATGGCAACTTTAAAATCATTTTATTTGTTTTGTGTAAACGTATTTTTAAACAAATATCGTGATTGAAAAACAACAACAAATAGTACTGACACAGGATTATCTTTTTATTTACCATTAAATTATATTAAAAATAAGTTTATAATTGTTAGATTTTATCTTTTCCTTGAAATGTATAAAAAAAAAAGCCTATACAGAAACCCTTAAACTGGGGTGTGCAACGTGAGGACGCAATAAACTCATTTTTTAAGGGGTTGCGTATAGGAAATTTTTAAGACATTTTTAGGAATATAAAAATACAACAATTTAAAATAAATTGAACATTGATCCCGGGCTTTATCACTTTTTATTGTTGTGTTATAACGATATTTATTAAAAAATATATATTTACCTACTTAAAAGTGTTAAAATGGGTTTTTAAAGTAATTTTAGAGTAAAAACATCTATTATTAAATCAATAAAAAACAAAATTTTGGAGTGAATATCGTTTTGATTTTTAATTTATTAATTAAAAAAAAAAACTATTGTGGTTTTAAAAAGTTAATTATTTTTACTTTTTGAAGCTTCAATAACTTTTTTTTATTTTATAGTAATAAATTTCAAATTTTAAATCTTCTATTGATTTTATAATAGGTATTTTAACTCTAAAATCACTTTAACAATCCATTTTAACCGTTTTGCGTAAATATGTTTTTATAGCTGAAAATCATCAGTACAGCATCCTATTGAAATTAAATATTGAGCGGCTTGAAATATTTCCATTTCGATTTTCGAATCCTTCAGTGTTTCGGTTTTTGAATTTGAAATAAATTCAAACTTTTCTTATATAGGTATTATATACTATAGTCCAGAGTGTTATCTATGTGTTAGGTACCTACTATCTATATATGTCAGTAGCGTTACTAAGGAGGCACTGAGGGTGATATATCACCTCCCAGACCCTATTTTTTTTTGCAATAACTAGTTGATAGGTATTATAATTTAGAATTCATATTTATAATATTATATAAATATATAGTATTGGTATGAAAATAAATATGTGTCTATGTCACTTACACTAAAGACCTGTCACGACAAGTTAAAATTTCGGTCTCGAAAAAAATTTCATGATTTAATAGTTGTAATTTTTTTTGTTTTTTTAAAACCTAAAATTTACAACTTAATTAATTAATTTTTAACTCGTCAAAAATGATTTTTTTCATTTCCATTTGCTAGGATTAGCATACTTTGGCACCAGTCAATTTTAATAATCAACTCGAGAACTTTAAACTAGTGTAAGCAGCTAGACTGGATATAATTCGTAATTTTTTGTTATCACAAATCTGAAATTCGTAACTTAAATATTTATCATAATAAAATGAAGACTCAATTCTACAAAAAATATTTAATTTTATTTGGTAAATACGTATTTCGATAACTATATTAAAACGACTAGTTGTTTTAATGTACTGAAGATGGTAACATAGTTACTGAAATACGTATTTACCAAATAAAAGTAAATATTTTTTGTGAAATTGAGTCTTCATTTTATTATTAGAAAATTTACAAATGTACTCAAATTATAAATAAAAAAAATATTTATCGGTTATTATATTATATAGGTACATTTACAATATACTATAGTATTATATTATATCTATTAATGTTCTATAATTTATTATTATTAAATTGAATCGCTAATTGTAACCTTACTTTGTAAGTACCTATTATTTTATATATACCTATATATATAAACTAAAATACCATTTTTGATGTATAATAATAGGTACAATAAAAAAATAGGTAAAAATTAAGTTCAAAATTCTGGATTTGTGGTTACAAAAAGTTACGAATTGTATTTACTTTATAATATTATTATTATTCGCAATGTGTTTTTTGAGAACGAGGTTTTAGTTTGTTGTTCCAATAAAAGTAATTTTCAATAAGTCCTGAAACATTTGATCTCACATTTTCTTCATGGATAATACCTTAGATGCTGATAATGTTGTGACAAAATAATATCCATATTACCTCCAAGAAAATGGTCTTAGTTACGCCACTATAATATGTAGCTATGTGAGTTCTTAAGCCTTTTATATATATTTACCATGATTTGACCTAAAATTTCATTTTATTTCAAAAATATAAAACAAATTTAATATACCCAATTACAATAAACATGATATATACTGTCCTCCTACTTTGTAAAGATTGTAATTAGGTACCTACAAAATTGTCAAAAATGAGATTAGGTATAAACTATATATTATTATTAGTTTGAACATTTTTATCACTTTAATGCAATAAAATTGTATTTAGTGCCTCAAAATTCGATTTTAAAATATCATTTACTTTAAATTCATATGTCTATAAAAATACAAAATTTTATTTTTCAAAGAATATAACTTTTTGTAGTCACTGCCTGTGTTACTTGGAGAGCAGTAGATCTAGAATCTAAATAATAAGATAGTTAATAAATTATTACATTTTACAAGCAATTTAATTAAAAGATATAAAAATACAATTTGTATAATAATAACTGTAGGAGGTATCTTGTAGGTACGTACTATATAACATGATAATAAACTCACATACGTAATTGTTTAAAAAATATATGTGGGTAATATTATACTAAGTTATAATTTAAAATAAATTACCAACACGATTAGAAAATATAATTAAAACATTATTTTGGGTTTCGACTTTCGAGTAAGTTGTAAGTAGGTAGCAAGTTTTAATTCTGAAAAGAGTTTTTAATTTTTAGTTGAGTTTTCAGTTTTGACTTTTTTGGTTTCAACAGGTATTTTAAATTAGTTTCAAAACCATTTTGATTTCTGGATTATAGTCTCGTACAAAGTACACCGCTATGTACTATTTATCGTTTTTTTTCTAGAAAAAGTGATGCTCAAAGCATTTTTTATGGAAATAAAAATAAATTTTAGATACTATTTATTAATCATTTAAGAAAGGAAGCATTAGTTTGACAAGTACCTATTTATATTGTGTTTTTATCGGAAATGTAAAAGTTTTAATTTTTGTCTTCATAAATTGCATATTATATATTATTATTTTTTTAAATTTTAATTGTTTTTAACGTTTTCATCATAAATCAAAATGTATTGTTTGTTTGATGTTTTAAAAAGAGCCTCCTCCCCTCTAAAAATCAGTAACTATAAAAAGTCTAATTTATTAAATTAGAAGCTTTATTTAATTTACATTATATAAATAGGTATTTAAAATAATTTAATAATAATAAGTTCCTAAATTTTATAAAATTATTCTATGTATATATTATTTTAAACTAGAAATTATTCAAATAATATTAGGTACATAAAAAGTAAAATTAAAAAATGTAGGTATAGGTATCTATTTAAATTGAAGTTAAAATAAATATTATCAATTTAAAGATAAAAAAGTTAAAAAAATTTAAAATATATAAAATAAAATAAAAACAATACTTATTTTAATATACTTAAGGACTTTAATGTTTAATATTATTATATGAGAACACAATGATTTCTTATATAATATATATATAGGTAGGTACATAAAATAATTTATATATCTCAGTTAACATTATAGGTTTGTATATATATTTTTTTTTGTACCATTGGTTTTTTGTTTTTATTTAATAATTCAAAAAGTCGTCCCGGTTTATTTTTTAATTTTTAATTTCTTAATTATTTTATAGGTAGGTACCTAATATATAGGTCAACATATACTTATGTTGAAAGAGGAAGAAGAGTAGCAGTTTTTGGGTAAAAAACTTTTTGATAGTAAATTAATTCTAGTTGATAGGTACTTCAATAGTTTTTCGATTTTCTCAGTAGTTTTCTGTGTACCGAAGAAAATTACCGAAAATAATGGTTAATTGTTGAAAGTCAGAAAATAATATTGTGTCGAATATCGATCGGAATCGTCCAACTTATCTATTGGCTTTAAAATCTAAAATAATGATACTACATTATTCTAACTGAGTGCAGGTGGATGTAAAAATATCTATTTATTTAAGAGGACGTATACGGGACTATTTTTGGATTACTTTTAAAATGTATTTTAACATTTTTTAAAAATGTTCTTAAATATATATATAGAACCTCTTAAGGAGGTGGCTCTCTGCAGGTTAATTTTAAGGGATTTTGTATAAGCAATTTTCAAATAACATGAAAATATCGTATGTGTGTGTATGTGTAAGCTCCACTACCCGTAACTTGTATAATAACATTACCAGCATTGTACATGTTATTCCGAAAAAAGCAACGTCGTTGCGGAATACGTAAAATCGGCATTCTAAAGGACAAAAAACTGCCGATTACGTGTAATCGGCAAAGTCCTTTTCCTTATAAAAAAAAAAAAAAAAAATTAATAGGAAAATTGAATATTGCAATTTTAAAAAATTAATTATAAAAAATATTAAAAAAGTAGAGTTATTAACAAATCTAAATCAGTTTTCAAAATCTTTATAGGACTCTTCAATCTGCAATCGCTATAATGATCAAAATTGTGTTGTGTAAAACTCGTACACAGAAAGTCGCCTTAAGAAAAAGTTCAACAACAAAATGTTTGTTAACAAACTATTAATTGATATTACAAACTAATTGTACCTAGTCATAATTAAAATATATTTGTTTGTATATGTAGTAAAATTATTGAAAAAAAATATAGAAACTTGCACACATCGTTGTAAATTTACTAAGAATTTACCGGGTTTTGAATTTATGATCTATGAACATTGAATATAAATTAACTTAGCGCGACAACCTATACATACCTATATTGGTGTTAAGTTACTTGTAGAATTATTTGTATGTAAATAAAAACCCAATTTCTATAAAATAATTTGTTTTTATTTCAATAAATACTTATTTTGAAAAAAATATTTTCATCGTCAGTGTTAAACAACTACTCAAGTTTAACACTGAAGATGAAAAAATTGTTTTTGAAATACGTATTTGTTGAAATAAAAACAAATTATTTTGTAGAAATTGGGTTTTATTTACATATACATATCTGTTGCTATTTAAGATATAATATTATGTGTAATAGGATGATTAATATGCAGAGTTTTATATATTAGTTTGTTTAAACAGTTATAAATATAATAAAATAAACAAACCATTTGTTAGAAGAGGTAATATATGTTTTTGATTTAAATCGGTTTTATATATATTATAATATATTTTATATATCGATAATAAATAAGTTAATAAATTTAATAGATTGTTAATACTACCTACCTACTCGAGATATACATACCTATATTTCTCCGAGTATAGATGTATCTGGATAGATTTTTACTAATTATTTTTATTAATTAACATTTGGAAAATGTTAAATGATAATATTTTCAAAATATTTGTTGATGATTAATGGAAAATATTCTAATTGTAATCTTTTACAAATATTAATGGGAAGTTATGCCAAATGTAATCTTATATCTTATGTATATCTCATTTTTTATATATTATGCTAAAAATGTTGGTAAAAAAAAAAAACATATTTTTTTTTTATGACTGTTAAAATTCCATTTTAATAAAGTTTAAACAGCCACATAGGTACGTTTATTTAAATTTTTAGTTCATATTTGATTTTTGTGAAAATCAAAAACATATAATAATAATTTTTATGTTGGAAGAGAAGATAATTTTTGGGAGGAAGGCATAAAAAAAATTTAGGAGAGCTAAGTCTTCCTAGTGTGATTTTTAACCCCTCAGAATTTTAGTGTATATAATGTCCCCTTAATATTGTCCAATACAAAGTGTACACAATATTAAGAAATTACACTGGAAAAAGTAAATATGAACAAAGAAAAAAAGAAAACGGATCATTTAGTCTCCTCCAAAAATTTTGATCATGATACGCCGAAATATTTTATTTATTCGTAGCATAAAAAAAAATCATAATATAATATACGTTATAATATTATCAGTTTTCATTATAATAAACATCAGAAAATAGGTATAATAACTATAATATAATTTTACGTCATATTATTGTTCAATTATTATGATAAATCATATATGTATGAATTAATAAATAATTCAATATTAATATGTAAAAAATAAGAAGTAACTAAGTTTTTGTTGAATAATAATTTAAAAAATTAACATTATAAAATAAAATAACCATGGTATATATATTTGAAATATCGAAGTATTTATATACGACCCCTCTCCCCAGAGTCCCACAATTGCTGCAATTTATTATTATATTCCTTTATATGTAATACCTAGCTATAATAGAACAAGTAATTGTTGTATAATTGAGTGCCTATACCTATAGTTTTAGTTGACGGTACACTGTCTATATGTATAGGTGTGGGTATATAATACGTATTTATAGACAAATGGAATTTAAGGGGGGGGCTCTTGCATCTCACATACTGTCAATGTATTAAATTAAAATATAAAACATTAATTTATCTTATACTGAGAATAGACCATTTCAATATTTTAATTTTACTTGTAAATTTTTTTTTTTATAAACTGAAAGTAGGTAAGTATCTAAATACCTATAGTTTTTCGATTTTTGTACAAAAATATTTATCTTTGACTTAAAAATCTGAAACCAATACACAACATTAAGTATGCTGTTCCTCGATCATTAAAAAAAAATATCTGAACAATCGAATCATATTTTATGTCTGCAGTTGGAGTATTTACATTTTCGAATCACGTACTGACTTTAAAATTACTTGTATAGATTTTTCGGACTTTTTTTTCTTTTAAAATCTTATTGCATATATTTTATATTTTTCATAAAAAAGCATTTGACAACAGAAAAGTATACATTAATTTTGAAAGTATATGAGTAGTAGGTATATTATGCTTAATGACATTTTTTAAGACTAAAATTTGAGTACATCTTTAACTATTTTTAAAAGAGTATTCTTTGCCACACCGGATAATACAACATATTTATTTACCTATGCGTAAAATTGGACAAGACTGCAAGATTCTTTCAAAAATATATTCAATATTTTTCAAAATAATTAATAAAATTAATAACAATATACTTACAAAAAAAATGTAGGTATTACATTTTATGTACAATATTATTATAATATAACAAATGCAATAACTTTTGTTCTATATTTAATATTTAAATCTTAATTTATTTTTCTTTTAATAATTAATTTTTACACTTATGGTATAGCTAAAATAAACAATTCAATATAGCCATTTTTTAAATTGATATTTTTTAAAAATGTAATGGTAAGATTTTTACTGAATAATGTATTTTTTATGAAACAATATGTTAATACATATTTCAATTAAATAAGTGAAAGAAATAATCGCATTTTTACAAAATTTTCAAAAATTTTCAAAAATTAATTACTACTTTGCGTATAGTACCTTAGCCAAACAAATGTAATATACAATTTTTTCTAAATAAATAAAATAAAACAAAATCCTCAAAAATTTATTTTTATTGAAAGAAAATACGTATATCTTCAACTAAGTTGCAATTTTCAGTGGTTTGCAACATTTTTTGTGGATTTAAGTTTTTTATAATTGTATTAATAGTTCATAAGTATTAAATTTATAAATACTTTTGCTAAAAATCAAATTTATAAAACAAGTGTTTTAAATTATTTAAAAAAAAATTTATAATATTAAAATTATTGTCATTTAAGTTCCTAAAAATGAATTATAGTACAAAAATGTTTAACATAAAAGTAGATATCTATAGTTAAAGAACTTCCCAAGAAAAAAACTGTTCATTGTTTTTTTTATTAAATATTATAAACCGTGAATAATAATGCATTTATGTGAAAAGTTTTTCGTTATTTTGCACCGTTCTATCGGTATTGTCGTTTGAAAATGGCGAGTGACGTCATAAGTTTTTTCAACTCGCTGTCCTCTTATAATTTCATCAACGCATGCTCATTTATTTATTGATGTTATTAAATTCACTTCTACTTTTCCAATTAAAATCGATTCTCGTATTATGAAACCTTAGAAGTTTTTATACAATTTGATATTAACGTCGTATTGAAATAATAATTATTTATGGTAGAAAACGTTTGTTTACTTGATTTTCATTTTAAATGGAAATCATATGGGGTTTTTGAATATTACCTACTTACAGAACATAATATTATTAATTATTAAAGATCGAATTTTGCATATAAAAATGGTCTGAGGCTATTTTCTACATCAAATAAATGCAGTCATTGAGTTTTCATAAATCATTTCAACGATAAAATAACAACATTTTATAATGCCTATTTTTTGCATAATTTGGGTATAAAATGTTTAATTAATCGCTAAAAATGAAAAAATGTGTATATGTTTAATTTAATTTCTTAATCGTGTATAGAGACATTTTATTATTCAGTATGCCTATTATACTTAGGATAATATCATCCATTTTTGGTTGTAAAAGTTTACATATTATCTTATTGTTTTCTAGTAAACATTAAAACTGTTGTGTATTTATCATGCTTGTTTTATACTATTTTTCGTATTTTCTTTGCATTTATCATTAACGTTATAATGTGTACTAATATTTAATTCAAAGCTAAACAAAAATAGTTACATTTTATATTTAATATTTCGTATTTTTTCTTGTATATTAATAAATATAAGTGCATACAAATCTGGTCTTTATTTTTTATACTATATACCTATAATACCTACAATGATTTTATTATCATGACTATAAGACAAGCAATCAAATACTGAACACGAAATGGTTGTTATTAATATTAAAAGGCAAAAAAAATTAAATGATTAACTATTATTCTCGCTGTAGATATAACAAAAATTAAAGAGTGTAGATTGATAGTAAACAAAATAAAATATATTGTGTATTGAAATTAAATGAGGGCATACAATGTAAACATAAAAAGACAAGATAGGTATATTGATAAAAAGTGCACTGCACCACACGTTCTATAAAAACAAACCCGACGAGCCGGCGATTAGTATACTTACTTACATAATAGGTATACAAATTAAATTAAAATATGTAGAAATTATGAATAAAACAAACGTTTTCTACTATAAATATTTATTATTTCAATACGATGTTGATATAAAATTTTAGAAAAACTTCTAAAGTTTCATAATATGAAAACCGATTTTAATTTGGATAAGTAGAAGTAAACATATTAATAAATAAATGAGCGCACGTTGAGGAAATGCGTGTATTGTAATAGGCAAGGCGTCGAGTCGAAAGAACTTATGACGTCACGCGTAATTTTCAAACAGCGCAAACAATACCGATCGAATGGAGTGACGGATATTTTTTTTAATGGCAAGTACCTTATTTTTATTATCTGAGTTAAATTGTTAGTACAATTTACAAGTTAAATTGTACTAACAATTTAACTCATGTCTATTTTCCCTTAGGCAGTCCTTTAAGAATCAATCATATTTTTTTAGGAATAAAAAAAATGTAATAAATATTACGAAATTATTATAATTTAATTACACTTAATTCAAACACATTATTACGTAAAAATAATTTACATATTAAATGTTATAAAATAATAATAATATTAATAATAACAATTTTAAGTCCTTTTTTTTGAAATTTTGAAGTGGCCAAAACATGTTATTTTTCATACAATGTATTTATTTTCATGATATATGAGATTGGAAGAAAAAATCAATTTATCTTTTACTGTATATAGGTGGTACTTAATTATCTACTATAATTCATTTTTTGATGTAGGTATTTTGTATCTTTACTTATAAAGTTGATACCGGAGTAAAATGTAGGTATCTACCATACACGAAACAAGATACATTCATAGTTTGTATTCCGATACCAGATATAGATTACGATTAGATACAATTGAATTTTCGATATATTTATCCGCGATACTGTGAAAAAAAAAAGTCATAATAATATATTGAGCCATAAAAAAAAAAAATGTTCTAATGAAGTGCTGCACAATCGTTGCGTACAAATGAATGTGATAGATAGGTACCTACGTACCTAATTTAGTTTTACAGTCCGAAGGTCGAATTTTGGCAATCGATTGGATCGCGTCGTTTACGTGCTATAAGGTAGGCACTTCTAAACCCATAGCTCCGAAACACCATCTATCTATATGTACACATTCCAATGGGAATGTACGACATTATTTCCATGAATAATCGTAAAATAATAATTTCCCAACCTTCATGTGCTCGTTTATAGAAAACTGATTAAAGCAATTTTCACGATTCATCTCACACAAATCACAATAATATACAGGAAGTAAAATAGGACTAACGACCACAATGGTTTAAACATTTAACATTGAAAAGAAATAATTTTCAAAACAAGGAAATTGGTAGGTTGGACATCAACTTGTTTAATAAGTTGAAGATGAATTATTGTTAACTTTTTAACTTAACTAGTTAATTTGGTGTACTGTAAACTTACTGAATTATTTAGTTAAATATAGGTATATCATATAATAGGTATCTTGCAAGTAAGTCGATAACTTGTTAATTTTTGTTCGTTTAAAAGTCAACTTTACCCTTATAAAGATAATTTTTCCTAATATTATTAAAAAGTTACACTGAAAAATGAAACTTAATGTCCGTCTCATTATTTTAAGTATCCATTTTTGTTTCATGTACAATAGATAAAATAGGTAATTAAATTTTCAACCAACTTATTTCACGTTTTTGACTTTAACTTTAGCTAGTTAAGTCATTAGTTAATTAAATTGTAACTATTAACTTAAAAAAAAAAATGTTTCAATTAACTTAACTTTGGCTAGTTAATTTTATTTTTAATTTTAAACTTGCCCATCCTTGGTAACTGCTATATTCTATGGGTGTGGGTACTATGTTTAAAATCTATATTCATAATCCATATGCATTTATATAATAACGTGCTTGGGGTAGAGAAAACATGACGAAGTAGGCAAAATACAAATGCGTGAGTGCATGACGGTGGATAAATCTAATAAATGAGACAATATTATTTTCTAAAATTGAAATTTGAAAAATATTATGAATCCAGGATACCTTAAAGTTGTTCAAATTCCGGTCGGAGAGAATTTGAGAATGTATGTGGCCTGAACAGCTAAAAATAATAAATTAACATTTTTCAAGCAATATGAAAATTAAATTTTTAATAGGTACCTATACATATTTTTCAAGGATGCGTAAAATTAATAATAAAATTAACTAGTTAAAGTTAAATTAATTATAATATTTTTCCAAAGTTAAAAGTTAATTAATTAATAATTTAACTATTTAAAATTGAAAATTAAAACCGGATTTAAGTTAATTTAACTTAATTAATAAAAACTTATCCAAATAAATATAAACGACTAATATTAGTCGTTTCATTTTATTATTTATTCGTATATTAAATAAATTAAAAATAATTGTAAACAAAAATGGATAACTTTAAATTATCAACTACCTATTTGAGAATTTGTAATTTAATTTAGAAAATAGAGTTTATTTTTGTATAAACGTTTGGTTATAATCATAAGTAGAGAGCGGATATTTAGGATTTTAAAAGTTTATTATACTCGTATGATGTTAATATGCACTAATAAAACCTTAAAATATTATTTTTATATTCTTTTAAAAACAAAATATTCACTATGAAACAAGCTAAATACAGGGGCATTTGAGTAAAATTTTTCCCAAGAATTAAGAAATTGCTTTGAAAAACGAAAATAAGCAATAAAAACAAAAGTCATCCGGAAATAAATGTTGAAAGTTAATTCAAAGTCCTTTCATCGATAGTCTGTTATTATTATTTTAAATTTAAGAACAAAAAAAAAATCATTACATACCAAAAACAATTCTGAGCAATGCACTGTATATTAATATAATATTAAAAAAAAATTAAATTTTGAAAACTTTATTTTGTTATTTCTTGTTAAAAATGTAGTTTTTCCTTACAATTAAGTAATTATTACGGGAAAAATCGAAAAATAATCTCTTCAAAGTACCAACTAGAATCAATTAGGTATCAAAAACTTTTTTATTCCAATACACTTCAATACTATAATGAAAAAACATAATACAACTTTTTACCAATTGTCGACCACTTTTATCTGTTAGGTAAAGTTTAAAATGTCCCAAAAGAATTAATCTATATTTTATTTCTAAAAACATCCTTTATATTACGTTTTGAACTCTGAAGTGAGGGGAGTGATATAATATATTTAATTTACGGTGTATGAGGAGGCACTGAGAGAATTTAGTACCTACACCAAATAAGTTATTTAGAAAATAACAACTATATCATTGGTTCTGTGCTCTTCTCCAGCCCTAGGACCATATTAAGAATTTGCCGACGCTGAAAATTGTTTATGTAAAAATAATGTCTGATTCAATGTGTACAGTGCAGTACACAATTACGACAGAAACATAGTTTTTAGAATAAAAAAACCTAGATGCGTGAGTTTTAGTATCTGATGAGAAGGGAGCGTTCAGTCAGAATTTCCCGCAGTATTTTATTATTCCAGCAAGCCATTCCTAACAAGCCACCTACTCATTTTCACTCGTCAAAATTTGTTAATAAAACATTCGTTTAAAATAAAAACAATATTTATACTTTACAGTCAACTGACCTAACTTGGATACATTGATGCCTACTAACTACGTATACAAATATTTCTCAAAATATTTAGAAATGCAGACTATATTTATAAAAATTATAAATTATAATCAATAACTCCATAATTTCGAGAGGGGAAATATTTAAAAGAGGGTCCCGACAAAAAGGAAAAAATGTCATTGACTTATTTCTGTATTTTGACGGCAAATTATTTCCCTAAAATCTGAAATGAGCATACAAAACATAAACAATGTAAAACGTAAGTAATAAATATTTTGCCGACAATAATACGAAAATGTCCGAATTGTTGACAATATTTACATACCTATGTACCCCCCGTACCTCCCTCTATAGAATGCTCTGTCTACAGTCCATTTAGGTCTAAATTTAGGTCCATTACAATTCCCTATAAATATGGTAATTTAGTCTTTACTCCTGTGGCTATGTCAAATGAACGACGATGAAAAATGGTACTCCGGAAATGGTATTTACCAATTATCCATATACCTAGGCATATAAATATATAAATATTGATGTAACTTACGATTTATTTATCTCGATATAAATTATTATAATATTATTAGGTAGTCATAATTTTTCTACGTATACATTTAATGTTTGCATAATATATGTGGAAAATTGATACTCTACTGACGTAAGTACTCATAATTTTATTATACTAAAGTATAAATTATATATGTATATATATATATATATATATAAAAATACCTAATATTAATAATAATAATAATATTCGTTTTCACGCATTAACGCACAGTCATTGTCATCGATCATCAGTTATTTTCGCCAAACGTCCTATATAAAAAAAAAAAAAAAACAAAAATCATTGTTCCTATAAATACGTAGATAAATCGTAAAAAGCACGTGTATTATGATTTCTATTGTACATTATCGATGCCTTATGAATTCACGGATGGTACTCTATACTATATAACCTTCCTATGAATATACGTTATTTATTTTTGAAAATAAGAAATCACGTTATCAATATAATAACAGTGTAATACCTTGACGAATGCAATGCTATTGTTGTCATTATGTTCCGGCATCCGAGGTTTTTCAATATAAAAATGAGTCGTTCTTGCTATATTTGATTATAATAATTTCGCATTGTAAGTGTAGGTACATATTACATATCTAATATAGGTATTATAGAATGGGTATAGCACATATTATAGAGTGTAGGACAATTTCAATTTTTTTTCATTTATGGCAGATAGTCGCAGTGGCGTATTTACGGGGGATGCAATCTGGGTGATATATCACCCCTCCCCCCCAGAGCCCTTTTTTCATAATCAAATACAGTTTTTTTAGTACATTTTTGAACAGTAAATATATTCGTAATCGGTGTGTTATAAGTAGTGAATCGTGTAGGTATTATTGTATTTTTCGTGATTGTAAAATATGTAAAAACCGTTTTTATGTTCACTTTTATGTTCCTAGACATGTACGTTGTTCATCTTATTAGTTATCTATATGAATGGTTTGTGTAGAAGAAGTGTTGGATGAAATCACTCGAAAACCTCATAGAATAGACATTATTTTTTAATATAATAAATTGTAAAATAAAGAATTTGATAATAACAATTATAAATACCAAAATAAGTTTGCTACACAGTAGACAATAAACAGTATGGATGAAACACACCAGCGTTATGTTGAAAACCATAGCCCACATAAATTTTTTTTTACATAAATGTAATATAACAAATAATGGTTGCTGGGGGAAAGGATAGCTATACGTCACTAGATAGCCTATAGCTATATGCTTTAACTGTATTATTTTGAAAGTATTTGGAATACTATTTGAGTTTGAAATTAAGTTATCAAGTGTTTCCAGATTATAAAAGTTTATGCTTTCATCAATAAAACGCGATAGTCAGATGCATATGCATTAGAAATGCTTCGGTGTAAAACGTATTATTAAAAATAGTTTTCGAATTCTTTTTCTACGCAAATTGTTCGATTTGAGAGTATACGGCGTATATTATTTAGTTTACTCTACCAGAACACCACGACATCACTACCTACTTATGATCCTGGTATAATTTTTTTCAAATTTGGTCCAGTCCAAGATAGAATTTATCTATTTTCATTCCAGTCCCAATTATAAACTTTTTGATCTGGCAATTTTGACTATTCAGAGATACGAAGAAATATTGATTATTAATATATATTATGTACAATAAAATATGATTAATATAATAGGTTTTATTCATTTGTTTTATACTTTCTTATCAGATTGTTTAAGACGTGCATTTTAAGTTCAAATTAGATTTGTTGGTCATTAATAAAGGAGACATAAAAAGTTGTTTTACGTCAATTGTAAAATATACCTCACATTGAATTTTAAAAACATCCTCTCGAAAAAATAAAAAATACCACAATAGAACTTTTTTTATTCTAAATCTGTATTCATTAGACGAACATTTTTTAACAAAATAACTGTATGACATTGAATTTTCTACGTGTGGATATTTTTTAAATATTTTTATTTTGGACATTTCTGTACAGGTCTGAATATACCCGACACTGTTGTATTTAGAAATTGTTTAAAGGGGGGAGGGATGAAATAATAAGAATAACCATATAGTGACCTGCGGGGGACAAAGTCCCCCGCACCACCATCTAATATTATGTTATATCTGTATGTTATAAGTACTGAAAATTCTAATTCAAATAGATATATAATCAGATTTTTTTAAACATTATTTTAAATAACTTACAATTAACATACGGGATACGACGAGACGTTCGTTTTAAAATCTTGAACTATAAATATTAATACAAAAATTGTATAAATTATTATGTCTACGAATTTCATATTCATAATAATGATTTTTTATGGGTATTTTTATAAACCATTTATATATATAGAATATAGATATATGGATCCCCCATTGAGCTTGAGCTTTTTATTCTTTTTTTATGGAAAATGTATTATCCTTTCCTCTGGATTATATTTTTCCATTTTATTATATATTTCAATAAGACAAATAAAAAGCCCAAGTGAGTTTATCCCCCATAAATACGCCGCTGATGCCCGAAATAAGTGTACATTGTACTTAAATAGTGGAAGTTGGGCAACGACTATCATTTGTTTCGTTTATCCGTTATTATGAATGTATTGTATAATTTTGTAATAAAAATGTTATATATTATAATATAAGGTATTACCATAATTTCAATTATTGAAAAATAATGATCAGTTAAAAGGACGTTTCATCTAATCTCAGATTTTAAAAATAATCCTTATCTATGGAATCCAAAGGAACAAAAATGTAAAGAAATATTAACACGCACTAGGGATTGTTCTTTACCAGCTAACATTGGCATTAAATCAAAATTACATTGAAATTGAACAAATCACATGGTCAGCGAAATGGACTTTTTGGAGAAGCCAGGAAAGAAAAAATCCACTAAAACGGACCAAGAGTTTGCATCAGCCTTTCACCAATGCCAATCGTCAGTCTTTATTCATATTTGTGTCAATTTTCTGAACTCTTACTATAATCTATAAACTTAATTCCTCAAATTCTTTAGCAGATATTCCAATAAAATATATTCTATAATTATCTTGTTAAACTTGCACCACGCGTTCCCTATTGAATCCATTTACATTTTCACTTAAATCTCCGGTTTTTTTTTTTGTTTTCACTCTACAAATGTAAAACTATAATATTGTAATCGTCATTTTTTCTCGTTTAGTAACCATTTAAATAAATATAAAATAATAATTTAATAATGTATGAAAATATGATATACATATAATATGATATATGATATAACGTCTATTGTTCAATATAATGAAATTATTATTTGGAGGTTTACTGTGTAAACTATTGTGACACTTTCGTTTGTATAGTATAAACATTTACCACACGTCTGCCGTGATCAAAATTTTCGTATTGCTGCAACTATTATAAAACGTATGTTTCTAACTATGTTTAATCATTTTACAAATTATGTTATGGATTTCAATACATGAGTACCTATTTAGTTATTTAATTATATGGATTTATAGATGATTACAGAGCAAATTCCGTATTATTATATTTTTTGTACCGATTTCGTGAAAAGTTATCCACGTCGTGTAATTATTACGCGATGTCTAAAAAATTATGTTCCTTCGCAAAAGAGATAAAAAGTCTACCCATTTGACAATTACCCAATGTAGATGCGACATACTATAACTATCAATAATAATAAAATTAAATATATAATATATGTTTTTTATAATATCATTATAAAACAATACAATACTATATATTTAAGTAAAATTAATATTATTATATAAATATAATATTATGTTATATATTAGATAACTATATTAAATATTTTAATGAACTAAAATACAATTTGAAAAATATCTAACTATTTATTATAAAGTTATTAACTGTAGTCTATAATGGTTTTATGAACAGATTGTTTTGAAAGAGTTTCTATTGGAAAACGCCTGAACAGTTCGGATGTTTCAAAAACGATCTCAGCTACGAATTTAAAGCAATGCGGTAATGAATGCGAACGAATATTATGCAATGCTTATAGTTACGGGTGAGTAGAATAAAACATAAATTATATTATTTTTAATATTAATTAAGAACACCCCATATTTCTTGTGTTTTTAGAACAATAGTGGACAATTAGTGTACGTTCTTCCCGATGTCCGATTTCTGTTTGGTGTTCCTGGTTATAATAAATTTGTTTGGTTTTTTAAATTTAATAAGCTTTAATATCAAGTTTACTTAAAAACACGAGAAAATATTTGTTTTAATTATTTATATGTCGTATCCACTTATTGAAATTATTATTTTCGTGAATTGGACATACACTTTATGAAATGTAACCATATCGTGTATATTTGTAGTTACCGTGTGTAGAGTAGAGTAATGTAGGAAAAAAAGTCGAATCAGGGCTGGATTAAAACTTTAAGCAGACCAGAGAAAAGAAGATGTTTGTACCCTTGGGCGATACAATATAAAAGTTGCAAACTTATACTTACCATGTAAGTTATGACACAAATTTGGCGATTCATTTGATAATGTATTACCTATATATATAAATATATATATTATTTAATGCAGGTAATACAAGTGTTTGATTAAAAGCTGATTATAAATATACTATATCAAACAAATAACTATTCATATTTTTAAAACAAATAAATAGTCAATTAAAAAAAAAATTTATTACATACATATTTTTATACGCTTTTAAAAGTTGGACACTTTCCATGATTTTTTTCTATAATATCTTCAAATGACAAATAGTCCAATATATATTATTTCAATACTCATAATTGATAAAAAGTTCAAACGATCATTATGCATTGTAGTTCACAGTCTCAAAAATGTGCATTTCCTACTACCACAATAATGGGCCATAATAATTACTAGAAATATGCACAGTGCGATTTAAACATTTGAAAAAGTTGATTGTACGTCTGTTTCGATTAATATTTTGTATCTCATTTCTGCTGACATAGAATAAAGTTTTACGAATTCAGAAAAATTAACTATCAACACACGTTCATTCTAGTTATCTTCATATATAGCTACAAGTATCTTAGCGACTTTCTGTATTTTATTGATCCTTTAAATGTCAAAAAAATCCAAAAGGTTTACATATTACTTCATATATTCTGTGACATATTGATAATGACATTTGATCAATAAATGGTAGAAAATATTTTACTTTAGGTACATTTTTCCATAGGGTTTAGTTGTTTAGTTGGACATTAAGACTTTTACCGTAATCCAAAGAATTTAATCGAATATGATGTTTGCGAGTTCTATTTTTATCATTATAATCCGTTGATTTTAATATATTTTTACCTTTACCCTCATACAATAAAAACATATTTCGTTAAGCATCGATAAAATACTTTAATGATTTTACAGGTGCAACAACATAATTAATGTTTAATGTTGGACCTTGGAACATTTTATTAATAGCATAAACGATTCAAAATTGCATTCCAAAATTTATAATATATACCAATTTCTAGTTTATACATCTTATTGTATAATTTGTTTGCTTCATGACGAGTTTTTGGTAACTCATTTAAGCCTAATCTAACCCAGTGTGACACTTACGAGTTCATTTATCAGTACTACTTTTTTGTATAAATTATTTTTCTTTTAATAGTTTTTCATCACAATTAGGTATATAAATGTATTATACCTCATTCTAATACATTTTCTGGATATGATCTAATATTCGCCATAATTTAATTGATAACTTGCAGGTGATCTCAGTATCACTTTGAAATCGAGATGTTTAATATATCTAGATATTTTTAAAAATATATAATTTTCAAAATCTGTCAATATATTAATTGAGTTATCGTGTTATTAACTATTAGGTACACAACATATAAAAATAGTATATAACAAGTGTCGGACTGGCTCCAAAAAGCCTAGTCCGCAATTTTTCCCAACTAAAATGTAATGATTTTTAAAACCGGTCATATAAGAGGGGCAGTGCCACTCGGTCGCTTACTGCAGTTTTTCGCCTATAATAAACACTTAATATATAATTATTATATCGTAGCCTTAGAGTAAAAAGGTTGTATGTTAAAAAAAATGCAATTGTTCTGGAGAGTATTTTTAAGGTTTGATTGCAAATCTTTGTTCATCACTTAAAATAAATCTTCAATAGTTTATATAAAAAAATCAAGCAAGTTCTCTATAAAAATATAACATGTAAATATATTACCTATACGGCTAAATAAATCCATTATAAAAAAAAAATAACAAAAAATAATTCGTTTAGAGTAAGAAGGTTCTATATAAAGAACTGTTTTACTCTTAATGTATTTAAAATTTAATGGAAAGAACTTCTTTACTCTATAATAGATTTTATAATTTCGATCAGTGATCTTAAAATAAAATATGTAATATGTACAATTCATTAAATCGCTTTTTCTATAAAGTCAAAAGATAGGTACATACGACGTATCACGATTTAAGATTTATCTTATATACATTAGGTACTTTATTTACTTTAAATAAATTATTCGTCATTCCTTTTTTACTCTCAAATAAAAATTAAGAGCAGGTATAAAGATAACAAAAGCCAAATTAATATATTTTTTTAATTTTAGAGACATAGAATATTTTTGCTTTGTGTATCTCGTTCATTATTAGCTGGATTTAAATAAATTATAGCTTGAAACATGCACCATTTAAAGTTTAGTATAAATAAACAAAGTACGTCTTCAGCGCGTACCAAAAACTAATCGTTATTTATATTTTTCAAGTATTTTGGAAAAAATACAACATTTTTATACTGTCTACCTTGAACATATATTTATTTTTTGTAAAAGTTCAATAACATTAAGTTTTTTGGTATAACTTTGGTTCCGCGAAGAAAAAATAAATTTATTTTTATTTTATTGGCACATTTAAATAATTTATCTCTTTCTTTCTTTCTTTTTTTTCAGTACCTACCTACCTACTATTTTTGTATTTCCGATTATACATACCTAATATAAGGTAGAAAAAAAAACGAGGATTTAAGTTTGGTATACTTACTTAAAATAATGAACTATGAACAATGAGGAACAATGATTAAAATATAATTAATTAAAATAAAATATAATGTATAGCGCAAATGAACTGCAAAATAATCGAATAAGCTGTTGCCTCATTTGTTCTATAGTCTTACACAACAAAAAGCAGTCGTATAGTCACAGAATAAAATATTCTGTGGTATTGTTACGCATTAACACCGATACAAATATTTATTGAACGTAAATTATCATTATTATATTGAACAGAGAGCACCTAACCCGGCCTGCCACTGTGGGTTAATTTGAACCAACACGATTAGTGTATATACATAAGCACAATCAGAAGGGTGGATAGGGGCTAAGTCCATAAAATTATTTACATCTAATATAGTTTATAAAGCGTGGCCCCATATGCAGAACCGCAACAAGAGTAAAAGTAATAATGTATTTTTTTTTGCTTATTTTCTCTTTTTGAAAGCTCATAGCCTTACAAAAGCTTTAATTATAACCATAGTTCACCCCCAAAATTTAAAGCTCAAATTTCGTAAAAAATAATGTACCCATAACTATAATTTGGCCGTGGCCTCTTATGAATATGCGGACTAGCGGTCCTGGCCAGTTCGACCCTGCGTTCGATCACAGAATATTTTGGACCGTGATTTAAATCAGTTTTTTTTTTTAGTACGGAATTTTTTTTTTCTACTGAGTTATGAAGTGTGCGCAATGACTACGGCATTGATAGTGACGTATAATTAACAGCAATGCGACGTATATAATAACATGTACAATAATAATACACATGGGCATGACAACCTTATTAAAATATTAATAAAAAATAATTAATAAGAATATTATATATAAAATATTTTAGGTCAGGGGTCACCAATTAGTTTCAAATATGGTCTGTTTCGAAAGTTACCAAACTTTCCGCGGTCCAAAATATCGTAATAATTTTTAATAAAAGTTCATAAATCGATTTTAAAATGGTAAATAAGTAGTAAATAAAAGGTCATTCAACAATTGTCTATCAAAGTGTTCGGTAAATAACCAAAAAATGGAACAAAAACAGGACAGGTTTAAAATTTGTGGGGATAACGGGATGCAATACTCTAAAACGGGACAATCTCGTTAAAAACGACGTACGGTAACTGTAGTATAGGTAATATAATAAAAAAATGTATGCAAATGTAGAGGGGACTCGATTATGGAGAGGTGGCGATGTGAAACCAATTCCCCGACACGAAATTTATAAAGCATAAAAATGAATATAAGAATTATTTATTTACGCAAACATAATGGCCGGTAAAAAATGTGTCCGCGGTCCGTCAGTTGGTGACTCCTATTTTAAACAGTGCAGGTGCTTTTGTATATCATAATACGAGACATACTGCCCGTATACAATTTTGTATTTCTTAAAACCTTTATTTTTATTTTAGAAAACCAATCTCTTTTTCTTAAATATACACCGAGGACCCAAAATACAATTTCTTATATTTTTGGTTCAGGTGCCCTTAATTCTGTTCATCGAATCCTGCCCAGAGTAGAATAGAATTTAATCAACTTTACTGCAAAAATCTGAGAGATGGTTTATAATTATAATATTTTGATGAGTGACCTATCAAGTGGTATGAACATGATTCTAAGGATCCAAAAATTTCTTTAAATTGCCTACCCATTCTCTTCTTAAATAAAGTTCATTATATTCATACTGTACGTACCTATTCAATATTCAGTATAAATGAAAATTACTCGTTATTTATATAAGTAGACTTTCATTTGGTTAAAAAGAATTAACTCGAAGTGAACAACATGACGTTTTTGAATAGTGATTATAAAATTAACTCGATTTTCTCGAACGACACGTATTTGACTGTAGTAAACTCAAGTTCAATTTTGAAACGCACCCCAGGCTAATTGATGGAAGAAATGTAGTGTACACATATGTACACACAGTGATGACCTTTTTGTGTGTTTATGGACCAAACATTATTCACACCATATTGATTTTCCGCTAAAATATGTTATGCTATCATATGATATCTACATGCGTGAAGAATTTACCTATAAATTTGACGAGTAGAAGTTATATTTTGTAAATAAATAACTTTAAACTAAAGGATCTGTGTTAATATAATTAGACTAATTTGGATTGATTTTTTTTTTATTAAAAGTCTTTGTAATGCCATTTCAGAGTAAATGGAAATGGAAATGCTACTTGTTTGCTTGGTATGGAACTTCCGAAGTTCAAACCTTACGACGATCCGGAATATGATCTTTTTATGAAAGTATTACAGTGTAGAGATCGAACGAGTAAGTTATATATTATAAGAGTATAAAAATGTAAAATAAAAATAATTATATCGATAATTAACATATTTGAACAAACACAGTTATGTTTGTATAACAATATTGGTTTCTCATTTACTTACTGTGTTATAGAGCATATAATATGCTCTATAATACATATATATACATATACATATATATAATATATATATACATACATATATATATATGTATATACTTTAGTATGTGTTAAGTGTAGAGTTTTAAGTAAATTAATCTCGAAAATGTTGGTTTTTTGAATTAGTGTGTTTCGTTAAACTTGTTGGAGGACGTCGTTTAACTGATAAACATATTCACCGAATACTACCAGTAGAGTCAAAAGGAGACTGCGAATTATATTGCCAATATGAAAAAGAATTTCATTGTGAAGGATTTAACTTCAGGTTTGTGGTTTTTAATGCTCAAAAAGTTTTATGAGTATATTTCAAGTCCCTTATAAGTTGAAATTAATATAATGTATATTATGTACGTAAGACTCCCCCCTCCAAAAAAAAAAAAAAAAAAAAAATACTCAAGGGAAAAATTCTCCCTAGGATTTCTAAAAATAGAAATATTTATTAATATATATTATATATTATAATATTTTTTTTTGGGGGGGAAGAGTCCTAGATTCTAATTTTTCGCCATTTTTTATACTTCATAATATGTACATATGCATATTATAATATGGATATATTTATAACCGCAACCAATAACTTACCTATAATATACAAGTTACAATTACACCATTTCATTATTATGTGTAACACATTAATACTATTGAATATTAATGATATCTTACAATAACTCAAATAAAGACGGTCCACGTTCGACATCTGCAAAACAAATTGCCTATGCAAAATGCCTTAAAATAAATTTGTTAAAAGGCTTTTAAAATTACATTTTCAGGCTAAGGTATTAGGTTATAAATTTGGATTTTGTGGTTACATTTAATTACAAATCGGTTACAAAAAAATGAAACCGGTCCGGAGTCGATAGGACGATTATTTATGTTTTGCGAGTGCCAGGACGACGTCGTTCCAGCACCCGGAATTAAGATTGGATTTTCCGGCTAAGATATTAGTTTAAAAATTTGGATTTTGTGGTTACATTTAATTACAAATCGGTTACAAAAAATGAAACCGGTCCGGAGTCGATAGGACGATTATGTCAAAAAAGTGAAACCGGTCCGCAGTCAAAATTTTGATTTACGGGTGCCAGGACGACTCACCTCTATTTATTTTGTATAATATACAAATTATATATAATTATAACTAATTACACATGGATAGGTATTATATTATATTTTATTATACTTATATTCCGTCAATGGTTTTAAATTTCAAGTTTTATTTATAACATTGTTTTGATATTTTATTCGTAGATACGATGTGAATTTGAATTCATACAGTAGCTGTCAACTGACGGACGTCCCACCAGAGAAATTAGATCTTTCTTTGGACTTTCAGTCAGATTTAGACTATGATTTCTACCAGAAGAATGTAAATGCTTCGCCTAGTTGCAGGTATTTGGAACTCAATAATTTGTACGGGCAGAGACGTCAGTGGGGTCAAAAACCAGACATATATTCTCTGTGGCAAAATTTCAATCCTACGTGGTTCCAAAGGAATGACATCGGGTACGGAAACGACCAAGTATACTACGATCGTGGTATTCTATC
This sequence comes from Pemphigus obesinymphae, assembly GCA_025469235.1. Lineage (NCBI taxonomy): Eukaryota > Metazoa > Arthropoda > Insecta > Hemiptera > Aphididae > Pemphigus > Pemphigus obesinymphae. Next base: position 37,096 of record JAIPRL010003618.1, read on the forward strand.
CACCGGTGTGCCAGTGCCAGATATCAGCACGCCTTTATTTATAAGACCAAATCAAAACCCGTTCCTGTATGGAGAAGTAAATCCTACGATATCAACGGCAGATCAACTGCCGGTATCATTCAATGGTTAGTGTTACATCTGAGAGTACAAACATAGTTGCGGATGGTGTATAACTACATGCAAATCAACCCAAAAGCTGATATAATTTTTTTAATGATAATTTGAATAATTTTATTGTTTCATGTTAAAATTAATTTTCAAGATAAAAGATACATTCGCACTAATATTAATTTACTTATCGAACCCGTATAATAATGTATAGTCTGTGCATTATCTCTATATTGAAATATCATTTAAATGCATATCATTTATATTGACAAGAAACAGCTTTAAGAAAGATACTATTATTATAACATAATACCTAAATATAATATTATAATATTCCCTTAAATTTTTTAATATTAGCTAATAGTATTTACTAGAGCATAATTTTCAGAGTGTTTTATCAAAGCCAGAACTGGATATAAATTACAGCGGGAAAACATTATAAAATCAACGAACGCTCCGTCTCTTTTCGGTTGTGAGACCATATGTGCCAATGAACAAACATTCATGTGTAATATATTCAGTTACAGGTATACGTTTATAAAAGAAACTATGAATCATCAAAAGCATTTTTAAATAGTACAATATTTTCTTGTGTTTGTTTATATGTAGGTATAGTTCTACATCGTCAATGGATAATTGCCATTTGGGTGACAAAATGCTTAAACAATTGGATATTTTCCAAGATTTAGTGCCCGATAGAGACTGTGACGTGTTTGTAAGAAACGAACACAGTCAGCCTGGATGTCAGCCAACAAAGAATTGGGATACCGGTGAGGATAACAGTAGTGTTTTTGCTGGTTGATCAGACTAAAAATAATACAACGAAAATACATTAGTATAATCTAAATATTTTTTACGTTACATTATAGTTAATACAAAAATAATTTATTGTGTACCTACTAAATATGGCATAATATACCATATTATAGTTTTGACAAATTGTGCAAGGTGTTTCTAGATATTATTTGGAAAATTTTTTCATCGGAAATACTTATTATTATTGTAATATATCGTATTATTGTTTGAAATGTATCTTTTTTCCAAATTTAACAAATTAACTCACCATGTGTGTTTGTTTTAATTTCTGATTTGCAGATTGTTTTGAACGAATCCGAAGTGGTGTAACGTTTGAACTGTCCATAATAAAATTTTCGGTTCAAACTGAGAACTTGCACGAGTGTGAGCTCATATGTCTCCACATAAAACATTTCACGTGTAGGGTGTTCAGCTTTCGGTATGTATTGCCATATTAGGATCACTGTAATTTAAGTAGTGAAATAAGTTGATGTTGTAAAACAGTATGGTACCTATATAATTATTGAACATTTTAAATAACTTAACAACTACCATTCGTAATCATTACCACTGAATAATTGAAACAATTTTTTTTTAGTTTATTTAAATTTTTTAATTTTCGGAACCCCCAAGAAGAGGATTAATGGATAAAATTCCAGTTTTATTCTTTATTTTTGAATGAGCCATGGTTGATTCTTTGTTATTTTAAAATGAGTGTAATTCAGTCCCACGTTTCACCGAAATCAGTTTAGTATTTTTCTCTAAAAGTCAACTGAAGGAAATCACCTCCAATTTGTGAAATATTTAGTCTCGTCTACAGTGGCGTGTATATTCGATTGAGTTGGTTTTTGGTTTATTTCTTTAAAATATATTATGGTACTAGATTTAAAATATTTAATAGAATTTTTAATTTTTGAAGCCTTCCAAAAGAGGGGGTGAAAAGGCAAAATTTAATTATTTTATAGGGCTCTAACTAGTTCATTATTACATCAAAAAGATCCTAAATTTCAAATTCAATCTTTTAAAGTTGACTGATAAGAAGACTAAGAAATAAACACATTGTTCAGAAAATACGAGTATAAACAGTGCTCGATAATCATCTTTATCATATTATTTTTTTATGCGTTTTACGTCTGTATATATTTTTTCGAGTAGGAATCAAGTAAAAGTTGTTTAGCAAAAATATTTTTGATAAAAAATCTCGATTTTTCGAATAATAATATTATACGTTCAGAACCGTATGAATCGTATTTGCTTTAAGATTTAACATAATAATACACTATCCTAAGCGAGGACTGAAAGAAAAATGAACCTTTTTCCATAATCTGTATCTGAACGACCTATAGGTATAATAATAATAATAATAATAAAAAAATAAACTTATTCATTCGACTTCAGATTTTAGTATAAAATATATAATTACTAAATTTAACACAAAATTCGACTCAAAAAATATTTTTTTCACGATTTTTTGAATATTGAGTAGTTACTGGCTACACTGTTATTATATAGCGAAATGAAGTCCAATATTGCAATGGAATTTGTGAAGATATTTCTTGTTTATTTAAATTTGTTTTAAATTATATCAAACGTACACAATTTTCCTTACGAGAACATGGTTTTTATACTACACTAGTGTTCTAGTGTTTTATTCTAGTGTATTTATAATTTGAGAGTCCATTTTTAGAGAGTTTAAATATATAAACATACAAGCGAAAAGTGTTTGTTTGTATAATGTAGCCTTCGATAATGTAACGCTGTGGATGGATACGTATTGCCATCTAAATGATAAATAATGTTCTTTCTAAAATGCATTGTGTTTTCAAGCGATAGCGTTCTAAAATTCAGCACGTTTAATACGTTTATCTATGGGAACAGTGTTGTTTCCATCGTAACTAAAACTCGATTGTCCGATGGATATGTGCTTATAATCACTGATAAGAACCGTTATCACTAAAGGTGCATTTACATGGTGACAGTAAACCTCAACAGTCACAGTCACCGCAGTCGCTGTCGTAGAACTGTCGTTGGGTAAATCATTCGATAGTAACTTTTATGATAGTATGACAGTATTGTCGTAATATAATAGTTACATGATTTAATGATTTACACCACGACAGCGAATGCGACTGACGAGGTTTATCGTTACCAGGTAAACGCACCTTAATACATAATTATTCGAATTCGTTCGAAATCCTATAAATATTATGAACTACACAGTATGAATGTGTCAAAAACAGTGAAATATGAAATTGTCGTTGGCACACTGTATTTCCGTCAGGAGTTGTGGCGTTGGATTATCGAAGGTGCACTAATATTTGAGTGTACAATATTTACATTAGTGATGGGCGATTTTTGAAAGTGAATCGATTTTTTTTAAAAATCGGCAAAAATGAATCCGATTTGTACTGGTTAGTTCGTGAGTACGGTTCGGCACGTTAACACGCTAATAGCGTGTTAGCGGGAGGGGGGGGAAGTATTTGAATTTGGTTTGATCAATACGAAAATTTGAAATTCCAAGGAACATAGAAAAATTTCAATTTATCGACTAAAAAAAAAAAAAAAATCATATTTTGAATCGCCTATCACTGATTTACGTATCGATACTCGAATTAGAATTAGAATCGCGACACGGCCGTCGTTTAATCACCCGTGTGTCTGCCTGTACCGTTCTAGCCGAGTGCCGCTCGCCGTAGGAAAATGGTCGGACAACTGTTTCCTGACCGATTACCCGGTGGTGGAAATGGACCCCGCCAAGCATTTCGTCGCGGACACGGATTGCGACGTGTACAACCGCGGAAGCTACGGCCGCGGCTGCGAATTGGACGACCCGGCACCACCGCCGTCAACCGGGTGGCCAACGGTGCCGGGCGTGGAACCGACCGTGACGCCCGCCGTCCACACCACGTACCGGCCCGAGTACGGCGTACCGCCACCGTTGGCACCGGGTCCGTCGCCGTACGGCCCGAGGTACGGCCCGCCGTCCACGCATCCGCTGCAGTTTTTCCCCACCGCCGGGCCACCGACACCGTCATATTATTATCCCGTCCCGCCTACACGCATCGACGTTTCCGCCGGGCGCACGGGCGTTTACGTGCCGTCCGCGCCGCCCTCGACGTTCACCCGCGTCCCGGGAGAGTACACTCCCGTGTCGGTCGACCCGCCGAACCGGGTTTCCGGGGCGGGCGGCGTGTTCAAGGATTTGTTCGGTCCGTACGGTCCGAAACCCACCGGTGTTCCCGCGTTGTCCGGGACGGCAAACAATTGTGAGCTAATGTTATTATTCGGATTATCGGCGGGCTTGGGTAGAATACGTTTTAAAGAGTATTTCGAATACTTCCGAAAAGAGTATCCGGAATATTTTGCGTTAATATGTAGCGTTCCCCCAAGTATTCGGAATACTTCACAAATTTGTCTTTTAGAATGCTTTTTTTTTTTTTTTTTTGCTAGAATTAAATAACAAAAATATTACCTAATCATAATGTAATAATTAAATTTAATCATTTAGCCCCCCCCTCCATGTGTAAATGAACATCTTTCTATTAATTATAAATTATACCCGAATAATTTTAATATTGTGTGATTCATTTAAATGAGTAAGTGAGTAGATTTTAAATCTATCAATCTTTAATCTTTAATCAATAAGTAGGTATATTAACTTTCGAACTATTTATTTCATATATAAAAAAGTATTATTATTTAAATCGACATATTTAAAATTTGAAAATAACATCAGTGTCCCACTAAATACTATTGAAAACAATAAATTTGATGAGACACTGACATTGAAATTGAGACTAAACATGTAAAAAGTATTCAATATATACTGTATTAAATACTTTAAAAAAAAAGTGTTAAAATGTAATTAAATTACATTAAGTAAAAGTAATGGAATTACATTTAAATTATTTGAAATTTTTTTTTCCGAGTTAATTTATCGAATAACTATTTGATAATAAATTTTAATGTTTTCATTAATTTAATTGATCTTTTATAATATAAACTGGTAAAAAGTAAAAGAGGATAAACGACATTTTCGCTACTTTTCAGAAAGCAAAATCAAAATTTTCTCACGTTCTGAAATATGGCGTTGGAGCTGTGTTATTATTAAAGTATTAGGATGAAAGTTAATATTTTTTTCCGTTCAAAATTATGTTACCTTGAAGACCTTATACTAATATTATTGACATTTTATGTGTATTTTTAATAATAATGATTAATGAATTAAATGAAAACTTGCAATTTTTTTGGTGTATAGCCCAGAATATTTTATCTATGGCGTAATATTTGAAAGCAATATAGAAAGCACATTATGACTGTATGAAATAGAAATAAATTCGGAACTACAAATGACTTTTAAAAACAACCCGATGATTATAATTAATTTTATAAAAAATGATAAGCGATAATATTAGGTGTCAAGTATCACGTGTTTGTTGGTTAGTGAACAAAACTTTTTTAGAGTCGCTTATACACCAAAAATGTTGCTTGGCACCTACTTTTTTATTACTACTATATTTCTTTATGGTTGTAGGCTCAGCACGTTTTCACCGCAAATTACTACTGCGTTACTCAAAAAAGTAATTTTGTTAACCACAGTGAGGTCTTATTAAAATATTATTATGTCGATTTCGACTCAAAACCTACCTAAGATTAAAAAAAAATCTAATAACTTAAATCGTTTCAAAAAAAAAACAATGATGTTGACTGTATTCTTTGAAACTATTTCATTTCCAGTGTGCTATATTAGTTTTGGATTTACTGCCAGGCTATTGCCTCTATCTATAAAAAAAGCGATAACAGTTGATTCAGAATATCAGTGTAAAATGGAGTGCAACAAAGCCAGGGAGAATCAATATTTTCGGTGTTCCACACTCAGCTACTTGTAGGTACAGATTTTCTTGGTCTCAATACCATACCGCACTGATAATCTAGATTGTAGTGCATTTTCTCATTATAATACATACTTTACGTTATTTCATTGTTCTTTTCTTAGTGGAGGATATTGCGAGTTGAGTGATATCGAGTTGAGAGATTTGAAACCGAATCAGGATTTTACCATCGATCAGCAATTTTCGTTATACACTTGGGATTTTAACAACGTCCAATGTTTCACAGTCACAGCGAAGTTACCACCAGTCAATAGTTGTAAGAACATTTATTTTCATTTAAAAGTTTGTAAATTTTATCTTTCACTTAATTTATTATATTTTATGTAGTCCCGGCTGGATTGGAATGGACATGGATGAGGTTCACTGTTAATGGTCAACCTTGCAGATCTGGTTCATATTGCACACAAAACACTAACAATGATATATGGTCATGTCCAGTAGATCAAGGCGATTGGGACTACTGTTGCCGACCTGACCATAAATGTGGTTATTCTGAAGGAGTTAGTAATTCGTGGTTAGTTGAAGGGTCTCTTATAGTGATTAAAACATTCACTTAACCAAACAATATTTTTCCATATCTCACATCTTCCTCTAAATTATCACTTGTTTTTTCCAACATATACCTATCTCAAATATTTGAAAGCATCAACCTTTTCAAAAATTTAAAATTTCAAAAATTGTCCATGGTCATGTGGGTCATTCATATTTTTAAATAGTTTCTTGGAAAAAACACAAAATTGATAACAAAAATGTAGGTAATTATAGATGTTTTCAGGGAACCTTGAGCTCAAGCTTTGGAGTTTTAATTTTTAAATTAAAAATTTAATTATTATACATTTTTTGCTAAATATTTTAGAACAATATTAAAAATATAGTATTAATTTTATTATTAATGCCCCAAATATATATTTATTTATATTATTAATTATAATGAATATATATTAAAAGAATATAATCTAAAAATTTGAATAAAAGTATAATAAAAAAAAAGCATAAACATGAATATACATTTTGCAAAAAACTACTTTAAGTTTAAAATAATAAAATATTAATTAATAAAAATTAAAAAATTCATACATGCCCACCGTACATTTTGTCCTAGGATAGGAATAGTGTATTATTAATATTTTAAATTTGAAATTAAAAATAAATCATTTTATTCGAAAGATTAATTTGAGCAAAATTTTGTATAATATATTATTGTAAAAAAAAATCGATAACCACAAATAATTTGTTATATTCCCAGTATTTATTAAATATTTTCACTTAAAAAACTACTTAGACAAATAAAAATTACCTATCTAAAGTTTCAACTAGAAACAATTTGCTTTGAAAAAATTTCTGTATTACAAATATCCTACTCGACTCCTTCTGGTCGAAAAGTTGCTCGCGGAAAAATAATTTAAAAATACATATCAAAAGCTTATTAGTTATTTTTGATAAAAAAATAACAAATAAAATTTTCGTGGTTACCGTTTTTTGGATTCTGAATGTATATTTTGTTTGAGTAAACATTTTGGGGTAAAGAGGTTTTTAATGGAAATTGAATTCCAGATTAATAATATAAAGTGGTCATTTATTGATTCTCATAGTAGTTTTCTTAAGCACAAAGAAAATCCACGGATTATAACGAAAAATGGTGGCAAATGGAAAATATAAATAAATATAATATGGTATTATACCAAGTTTCCTCAGAATAGTTTTTAGAGTGCAATAATTCTTTGGTTTTAAACTTAAAATAATAATTATAATAATACACTATCCTGTGATTATCGAAGACTGATTACCCGATGAAAATAAACTTCCATTATCTATATCTGAAAATCTTGATTTAAAATTAAAAATAATAATTTATTATGTACAACTTTACTCAAAATCGTCTTTTAAATGTAACGATTTATCTTTGCTCTCAAATTTGAAATAATAATAATACCTACACTATCCTGCCCGAGGACTGAAGAGACGATAGACTATCTTCTTCTATCTATGTATAGACCACATTTTTGCATTATATATGATGCCCCTGGTGTGTTCATGATTTTTATATTTTATACTTTGCATCTTAACACAATTTTTTATTTTATATTTTATATCCAATTCTCATTCCATTAATTTTTTCATGTTTCTAAGACTCAGCCTTTTTCTTGATACACCAAAATATCTCATTCCAAAACTATTATTCATTTTGCTTCCGGAATATTGTTATATTTATCATTAACATTATTTGTGAATGAACCTTACGCTCACATTACCTTACACTCTCTTGTTGGGTATTAATTTAAATTATAAAAAAAAAAAAAGCCGGTCAGTAGGTTGTGGAAGCACTTCGCTCGTCGGGTGTCAGTATTGGTGGATGCACTTCGCTACTGGGCAGGGTACTTTTGGTGGATGTATTGAATTTGAAAGCAATGATAAA
>JAIPRL010003619.1:0-38331 GCA_025469235.1 Pemphigus obesinymphae
ATCTAAAAAAAATTTTAAAATGTCCCCTGGTTAAGAAACTTTGGATAGGGGGTGTGGGGGATGAAGTCCTCCACCGATTACTTTTTCTTTAATAAGTCCCGGAACGCTGATTTTTTAACTAAGCTCAAAGTCCGTCCTTATTTTTTCTCCAATTCAACCACTGCGTAAGCGTACCCAGCGATTGCTGCAACGCTGCTTCGTTTGGAGTTCAAAGAACTTCCTATTTTCGAACCGTTCGCGGCGTTCCGATCCGGACCATCATCCCAATTAGGGTTAAAACTTGAAACAGGAGGAGGCTTCTCACTGACTGACTTGCTTTGTGGGGGGGTACTCTGTCTCAAGCTTGTGCTTCTTCCAGAGGGTCGGATGTTTAAGTAGTTGTGAGGGGGTGAATTTATGGTTTTAGAATTTTAGAATTTGAGAGGACGGTTTCTTTTGTGGCCGTTGAGTAGGCCGGGACCGGTTGAGATTGACTTGATGTGTGGAAAGGGGATCGAAGTGATCGACTGTTGGAGTTTGGCGGAGGTGGCACTTGTAAATTCGAGAATCGACGGGATGTTGGGCTTCTCACAATAGGCACCGTATTCAAAGCATCCTACTGCGACTATTATAATAATATAGACATCGGATTGGCGTTGTTCTTTATTCAACGTCGTCGTAACTTCCAATGCCCCCTCCCCCGCCCCCGAAATATCTTCAAAAGTACAAACCTTTTGGCAATGAATTGAGTACCTACTTTATTTAAAGGAAAAAAAAACACGTTTTTCAAACCAGTCCGATGAAACGCCAGATTTCAGTGGTTCTGATCCTGGAAACGGTACGGTATCATGATATGTAATAAATGAATCTAGGACATATTTATGTTGGTATAAACATGTCGAGGGAATGCACAGTATACATAAGTACATTATGTAATTCTCAAACAATCATAATATATTTTATATATGTATAATTATAATTTTTAAATTAATTAATTTGTAAATTATAATTTTTGAAGTAGAAAAAGTAGTCTTTAAGAAGATGTCAGCCCAAATAATTTTCAATAACTTATAAGCAGTGCTCGAATTGGAAAAATAGAAAAAAATATTATCTCGGCCTTTCAATAAACGAGCGTTCCCTCAAACTATGTTGTAACTTGTATACTGTAAAAATACTTAGTAAGAGTGCTCTCAAAATATTATAAACTAGTAAAGGAGCTTCGTCCCTCTGTGCATCCCCCCCCCTTCAATTGGAACACTACTTATTCGTAATTCCGAAAATGATTCTAAAATCATGACATTTACACCAAATATGTAATTTAGTAATATTTCAATATAATATGTATTAAGAACTGTCAGTTGTTATTATTTTACCGGCTCATGCTGATCCCTAGATACCCATTCTGTCTTCTCCAAAATTATAGATAGTAAATGGTCTGTTTTTGTAGTTATTGCATTTTTCAAATTTTATTTATATTTTAATTATATACTTCGATAACAACAATTTTGTGTTTGTATTGAAAAATTAAATTTATGATGAAAATTTCTTTAATATTACAATTTCGATAAAAAAAAAAAAAACCAATATAAAATCATAGTTGATAATGTTCTTCACTGCTGACGTATTTTTTTGTTTAAATCGTGTTAATCGAAATAATAGTGATTAGCCGACTTTAAAAATGTTTGTTTTATCGGCCCACGATATTAAAATTTTATTTTTCCCAAAACAATGGTGTATACGTTAATTATCATTACATATTATTGTCGATGAATCGATTTCTGTGAAACTAAATAGTAAATAATCATAAAAAAAATTTTGGTAATGTGAGTACGAGTATGTATTCTCTATAAACAGGAGGCGGACTGATCCGGTGACCGGGTTTTCACTGAATATTGTGTCTTGTATAATCTTAAAATATTGTGTAAATAATATTGTTTTTGTAGTAAATACCTACCAGTAAATTTGAAATTAAGGTAGTAATTTTGAAAATCTCCCATCTCCATTGATCAATGATTTGAATATACAAAGATTTTAATCAGTTCAAAGATATCTCCATCGGTTACATTTATATATTTTAACCGTTTGAAGGGTTACAAAGATTCCATAGATATTTCATGTTCAAGGGGGGGATTTTGTGGCCAGATGGGAATGGTAACAGAATTTTTTGTATGATATAATTGGAACGTCCAAAAAAGATACCTGTATATTAACAAAAATAAAAATAAAAGATAAAAAAAAACCCTATAAATGTGTACATGTATTGAAAAATACTTACGTAGGGCGGTATATGTTGTTATTTATGATTTACCCAAATTTATTTCATATTTTTACGGTGTTTTGAAATTGATAAAAATCAAAAAATTAAAATGTACCTACTCTTAAGGGGACGTAGTACCTGACTCAGTTGTCTATCTGACACACGGGCACCATTGTAAAATTGGGTTTTGTATTTCCAATTTCATGAACAATTGGTTGATTTTAGGATATGATGACCTATTATCATTAATAATTAAGAGAACATAATCTATGATACTATATAGGAATTGTTTTTTCGATAAATTAATTGTAAATTTTATAAGTGTATGAATAACGTGATAATTAAATTGTGAATATTTTGCTTGAAATTTAATTTATTGAAAATATAATTCCTACTTGTCATAGATAATCGTAGATTATGTTCTCTTTAATAATTATGATAGTAGGTCACCATTTCCTAAAATCAACCAATTGTTAAGGAAATTGGAAATACAAAACCCGATTTTATACGTCTACGTGTGTCGCTAGGGTATTTCGTCCCCTTAACAACATTTTATAAATCAATAAAAAAAACAACAATGATAATAATAAATGATAAGTAATAAAATGGGGCCACTTATAAATTATTTCTAAAAAATAAAATGTATTTAAACATATTCCAGATTGATTTACTTTTTTTCGTAATATTCTTAAAATTGCCTATACATAACGCCTTGAAAACGGGCGCGCTGAAACCTTTTATAATATTAGTTCTAAAATATAAATTTGCGTTGTTTAATCAATAAGACAATATTTTTAAGTCAAATTAGTTTTTTTAGACCAAAAAAATATAAGATCATTGGTGATAATATGACATGTTTTAGAACAAGATGTGCATTGTGTATAACACAATTGTGCACATAACATAATAATATATTAAAATGGGAAGTCGATAAGTAATGCCATTAGAAATGAAAAAGATGTTTCGTTGATTATATAATTTAATTACAATTTAATAACATGGAGTATAGTTTAAATGGTAATTAAATTTTATATGTAATTATTTAATAATATAAATTCATTCTTAAATACATTTTTATGAAATTCAATATTTTCAACAAATTACTATAGCTAATTTTTAATTAAAATTACTGTTTAAGTTTGTACTTAGGTAAATATTATATTATAAAAAAAAAAAAATGTAAAAGCTAATAAATGACTAGACTTTTAAAATCGACAACAAGACTTAAGACATGAGAGTTAAGACCACTGAATAATTGTAAAGATCAACTAGGTAGTATTTTATTGTGTTGTTGTGCCAATAACACAGCTGGTTTTGTAGTAAATAATTATATATTTTTGGAGACAATAAGACCACTGATGAAATTGGTTATTAATAGTGTAATTTGATTTATTGGTCATTTTATAAATGTGGTTTACATTTTAAACCTTATATTTAAAAAAAATAAAAATAAATATATATTATAAAAAATAACAATATATATAAATAAAATGTGACTAAAGTATTCGCGAAAAAAGATTATAGGTAACAACTAATTTCGACTGTATGTCATAATCAGGTTATAAATGAATAATAAAAAAAATATGAAAATTAATAAACAGAATACATAGAATATAGGTTTGAATTTGATGTGCTAGCCAAACCAAGACTGCTCTAGGTGTCCTTGATGGGTCCCTGTTAAAAAAAATGATTTTCAATAGGGGGGGGGGCTAGCGTTAAATTAGTCCCCCGATTTGAAATTGTTGTGTTAGCTACACTAAGCTTGCTGTAGATATAATAGTGGTTGCGCTAGGTATGTGCAAATTTATGGTAAAAAAAAAAACAATTTGACGAATTTAACTGTGTCCAACTTAACGTATATATAGAATATATTATAAATAATAAGAAACAAATTATTTTTAAACGATGACTAGTAACATAGAGGTATTAAAACAGCTGTTCGAAAACTATGTATTGTTTTGTCTAATACCTATGTATTGATAAATATCATTATCTTTAAAATCCGTTTGTATATTTAAAATGTTAATAAAACTATTATGTTATGCTTCGAGTTTTGGAATATAATAGGTATATATTATAGGAGACATCTAATGAAATCATTTTGCATCCTGGTATAACTTGCTTAATTTTATCTATAAAATTGTGTATATTGAGCTATATGATATTATGGAGCAATTTTAAAATTTATAAGAGGTCGAATAGGATAATTCTTTTTATTTTCATAAATGGAATTATTTTGACGGTGTTTGATTACTTGGTTTATTTTATTTGTTATTTTTTTATAATATATACCTATTTATTTTTATTTTTATAAGAGTATTACATTTTTTAAATTAATTAATTTTTAGATTCTCTGATCGTAGCGATGAAGATATTGATTTTACAATAGAAGTTTATTTCTTACTTTTTTTTTTTTCTGTAAGCAAATTTTCGACCAGAAGGAGCTTTGGCGTTGGTAAGATATCGATAGGAAATCGGCTGTAGATGGTACCCTATGGCCTATACATAGTATTTTTCGACTTTTCCAGTAGTTTCCTTGGGGAAAAAGATTAAAGTTCCTTCTATACAGTTTATGTAGTTATACATTGTATACATACATTATACATTACATACATAACTATACCTATAAATTACCTACTATACGGTGTATAATGACATTTTAGATTCGAGCGATTGAAATTGGCTATCTATTATTACCTATGTGATTTATATTTGTTGGTTACTATAGTGCGATTTTTGTTTTATTGTAATTTAAAAAATCGTGATTTGGCTAAAATGGAATGTTTATTCGGATAATGGATATATACTGAAATAATATGACATAATATGGTGACATAATATTTTCAAATGTTTTACAGTAATAATATGTATATTATACGGGTATATCACACCGAGCAGAATCGTTTTTTCGAAAGAAACAATTTATCATTTTATTCATTGCTTTCAATTTCAACATATCTACCACCAGTATCCTACACAACGATCAAAGTGCTTCCATCCGCTATTGTCGGGACTTTATTTTTAAACATATTTATATTTTTCATTTTTTAGAAAACATTCGTAATAATTTATAGGTGTTTTATAAACTATTTAAGCATAAATTAAACATTACAATCTAATTTATGATTTTAGGTAATGCATTGTAGATAAACGTAAGAAATTGTCATGTGCTATGTATATACAAATTCGCCGGTTTAAAATGAAAAAAACTCTTAAAATACAATTTGACCGCTTACAATATATATATATATATATATATATATATGTATGTATGTATGTATGTATGTATATTGTATTACCTAATTAAACACAAAACTAATGGGAAAACGATTTAATGACTAAAAATCGAATATTGCTAATGAGTAGTGTTATCATCATTATATTTATACTCGTATTTATATGATATTTAGCTATAGTCTTTCTAAATTATGTGCGTTTTCAATTTGACCGATGTAGATTATTAAATGTAATCGCACAAATATTAAGATTATTAATGTAATATACAAAATCTTATCTGTATGAACATTAGGTACATGATCGTATAAATTGTAATATTATTCTGGAATAAAAAATGTTATTATCGTTTTGTGATATTTTTAATACTATTCCGATTCGTAATTATTACCATTAATTAGCATTAACCAGATATTTAATCTGAAAGTTTCGAGATTATAATATTGTATATTATAAGATGTAGTAGTGTAGCTGATGAGAAAAAAAACTAAAGCTTATAATTAATTCATTATTAATCAGCATCCGCCAAGTCGTAACGTGAAACAACTATTTATTAAAACGTTATCGTTATTTATTTATTTTTTTTTTTGGTTTTTTCATTAAAATAAAAATAGAAAGCGGTATGTTTTACTTATAAGTCAAATATTATGAATAACTTCATTGAAACATATTCAATAATATATATATAGTGAAGTTTCTAGCTTTTACAAATTACAATTTATATTACTTTTATTTATTTTGTATTACGATTGATTCCCGTATTCTCGATTTTAGATTCCAGTGTACCTACTGTGTACCTACTTATTAATTATCTTTATCGCGAGGTGTTTAATAAATAAATATATTGAATAAATAATTTACAATAAACAGCAAACAACCGCGGAATACGCGACAAAAAAATTGCGTGTATGGTTGACCTTAGAATTGCATACATGTGTCGCCGTGTTGGTATAAAACATACATACCTATATCTTGTAAACTACTAAAATAATACTTATATGTTTAGAATTCTACTTGTATTATACACACATATTTTAGGTACCTGTATAATATAACATTTTTTACTTATTTCTGTATTATATTATGTTTACTAAATTTAATATCATAGTGTCAAAATAAAGTATTTATAAATAAATATTAATATTAATTGAATACCTTATAGGAGGTATCTGTACACTGCATATTAATTTATCTAATAAATCAAATATTTGCAAAAAAAAAAAATTATATACCTACAATATAATGAGATATGTATATAAGTTTATATGAGAATTCTATTTATTATTTACATATATATATATATAGGACTGACCGCGCGCGCCGCGCCGTTGGATACCCGTTATCTTTTTCCTCCGTTACTATACAGACTGTTATTCACACATTTTATGATGTACAACTGCATAAATAGTATATTTTGTACAAATTTTTCATTGTTTTTCCACCGATATTCCGTATATATCTTGTACAGTACCTACAATATACAATTATATTTAATGCAAATTAACAAATAGTATTAGAACTATTATACGCGAGTCTTATATTGTGTACTGTATTTGAATATTATAATGGACAGTTTTATGAAATCGTCCAAAGTACGATTTAATAGATTTAATCGGCTATGCCGTAATATTTTGATAAATAAACGCACTCAGAGCAGCTATCGAAAATGCACTAATTACCTAATAGGTATATAAATAATTATGAAAAAAATCGTTTAAACGCAGTGTAGACGAATTTTAAAGGTTTAATTTATTCCATTTATTTTATTTTTATTTTTATCAACGGTGACACATCAATTTAATGGAATAATTTTTGTCAGTCCCACATACTTCAACCGGGCTCACCTATTGGCCATATTTGATATGTTTATCCGTTTTTAATGAAAATGTTTAAAACTTTGAACTGCTTGGGAAAAAATCGTCTTTGTTTAAATACAGTACAAAGTATGAAATTACAATATTGTATTGCATGTCTAAATAATTTTGTTTTGAATGAAATTATAAAATATATATTTTTTCAGACAATCGATGTTATTTAACTCTTTAAATAATTTTTCAATGGTCATCGTATTTTGTATATAATATTATATAAGTACTTGGAATAAAAAAAAAAACAATTACCCATGTAATGTACCTAACAAATGAACGTGATGAATATGACATCATATATTCCGGATACTCCTATATTCGAATATTCATCATTTTTGCAAATATAGATAGATGATTACTACCTTTACTAGTGTGTTCGGAAACTCCAGTAAAATTAAGTTTACAATACGACTCAATATTTGTTCCCTGTATATCTTATTCGAGGTCAGTGACCACTCATTTTTAGATAAAATACGTAACTATTAGAATAATCACAGTTACCAGCTGATGACTGATTAGTTGCTCGGTTTCACCGTGTTCTTCAAATCGCCCAAAAATGTTTTACCGCAATGATTCCATTTTATTTTTGGTACAATATTGATACTAATACTTTTTAATCAATTTGGGTCTTTGCCTATACAGTATACTTGTTGTAACCTAGGTAAACAGGTAACTGTATTTTTCGTAGGTATCTATCTAGTTTTGAATAGGTAAGATTCGTTAAAACATAATACTGCGGTATTATTAACTTATTAAAATATTAGGTATATTATTTATTTATTTTCATCGGTTGTTTATAAAAATATATCTAGATACTACACCTATATTCCAAAAAGATCATTACACCTATATTTTACATAATATGTATTTATAAATATTTATAATCATTGTTTATTATAAAATTATTTTATAAATTTGTATTAATTAAACTTTAATTGTTTTAGATATTATATGCGTGTATGTATCTATATACCCATACAATATATTGTACATGTGTAAAAGATTTAACTTTTAATTTGGTATTTTAAACAATTTAAACTCTCAAAGTATACGATGTAAACTGGTTTCTATACGAAATCCCTACTATATAAGCACGTATGATATGTGTACAATATTCACATATGTGACACGGTTCGGAAGAAACCCACTGTAAATTAATATTATTGATTTTTTATTTTTCTGCAAAAACTTTTTTTACCATCTTTTAATGAGGCTGTTTATACAACTACAATACAATTCTATAATATCGTTTTCTTCGTCTTTAAAACATTTTAAATTATTATTTTATACTATAGAATGTGGATGATTCTTTTTGATTTGCAACACTTTTTGTTATGATTCATTACATAGATATTATTTGTAAATTGTATGTGTATAAATATAAATGTATCTTTTGAATTATATTGGGTTGCAACGTGTATTTTTTTCATGTGCGAATCAAATTCCTGAAAAATAGGTGTCCATAATTTTTCATGTCCAATCTATCCCAGGAGCGTGAATTTATGGTTTTCAATTGTTGGTGCCAAAAATTACACTACTCTATTTGGCCAATATTACTTATCCCTCATTTCAATTAAATCTGCCACTGGTACGAGCGATTTCGTTAAAATTTTCTGCTGACAAAAGCGAACTTTACAAAAAAAAAAAATTAGTGCAAATGCACACTCTGCATCCCTCTCAAATGATGCCCTTGACTTGGACTTGTGCAACGTAATGGAATAATCCTAGAGATATTATACATTTTATTTTCATTAGTATACATAGATGGAGCCGTGTTAATATAGTGATCTCAATATCTCTGTTCAAAATAATTTAAAAAAACCAAGATAATACTTTAAAGACTTCAATATAATATTATATTGCCACGTATTGTAATATAAACCAACAAATGACGCACTGTTCTTCGTATCTTATTAGTTATTATTATATTATGTTATTATACGTGTATACATATTACGATAGGTCGATATGTAATTTATTTTCGTGATAAAAACGGATTTATGCATTTAAAGATAAAATACTGATAAACTTTTAAATATGACCTTTTTAATCTACCTTGCATGTTATAATATTATATTGTAACACATTTCACGTCGGAGGAGGGAAATGTAACTCGCGTTCCCGGTATAAGGTCCATATGGTATCACTCGTTTTGAAATATCTATAAAAAAAAGTTTTCGAAGAATAAATGAAATTGTATGTTGAAAAATTATAATACACACTCGTATTTTCTGCATAAAAGTAAAAACATCAGGATCTAACTAAAACTACAGTGCAGCATTACATAATATGGGGTACCGTATTCAAATCGTATATAATATTTTAATCGGTTCAAGCAATCAAAAGTAAAATGTTTTTATTTTCTTACATAGACGTGTTCAAAATTTAACAAGCTCGATATAAACAAAAGAATATTTTTATTCGTGTATAGATTTTCTCCGCATAACGATTAGGAAGGCTACATAATAAAAAAAAAAAATATATATATATATAAGATTTAAATTGAATTCCTGCGAATAATTCAGTTGTGTGTATTTATTTTATCTATGAAAATAGTTTTTTTCTTTAGTAATTTTAATTACCAAGTATTAAATAGCGATTAGTATAGTGTATAGTCGCACTTTGGGTATATTTATAATATTTGAGAATTCATATATTACAGTTATGATGTTTTTTTAAATATAATTTGGGTGCAGAACTGTGATGTGATAAATAAATTAGATACATATAGGAGGTACGCAGTGTTGAATCCAAGTGTGTCTGGTAGGGGTTGCAGTTAGCTCCCTTTAAAACTTCATTCGTCCCCCCCCTCCCCGAAGAATTCAGCTATTGTCAAAATATATTTCCCAGACAAATATATAAAAGGATAATGTCGACTATGCAATAAAGGCGAGCCGCTCTCAGAAAAATTGTCGGATTCAACTATATAATGGTTTATATAGATACCTCCTAAAAGTGTTATAATCAAAAGTGAGTATTAACTATACCTAGTTAAATTTAAGTTAAAAATGTAATCTTCAAGAGACTCAACAACTAGGTACCTAGTTAATTAATATTATACTATTAAATATTTTTGGCACGTAGGTGGCGTTAGACTCTAGCTTTATAGAGTATGCCCAGTGTCCTAGTCTATAATTGGGAGGTTAGTTGTATTAATTATCACATTTTTAAAAATTATTTTTCATTTAAATCCATTATGCTGAATTTACACGTGCATGTTTCTATAGTAGCGCCAATATAGTATTTGGTGCGCCACTAAAAGCGAACCTGCATATTATGTACTGGCGTGCAAGTGAAATTATTGCATGCAAAAAAAAAAAAAAAATAGTCGGATAAATCCAACTTATTTTCGCGTCTGCAATGATCATTTTGGGTAACGAAAATTAAAGTTTTGTACTGTTTTTGTGTTAAAAACTATGTTCGAAATGGCAAAAACCTTACCAATGCGTGTTTATGGAATGTTTTTTCAAAAGCCTGTAAAGATATAGGATCGCCCAGGAAGGTGCTTATCGAAATATTAGAAGTGAAATGAATATTACACACCTATTATTAATATTATATGACATTTTTCACTGATTTGAAAATAAATAAAAATTAGACCTACAGCAGTATTTGACTAAAATCACGAACAAATAATGAAATGGCGAGAGTAATATGTGTCAATACCGTGTAAACATTTAGACAACACTAGAACATGCACGTGTAATTCCAGCATCAGTTCCATTGATAGGTACATCTTAATAATTAACTTTTAATCAATAATAGGTATATATTAGTTCATTTTTGACGTAG
Source organism: Pemphigus obesinymphae (assembly GCA_025469235.1). Classification (NCBI taxonomy): domain Eukaryota; kingdom Metazoa; phylum Arthropoda; class Insecta; order Hemiptera; family Aphididae; genus Pemphigus; species Pemphigus obesinymphae. The sequence goes on from JAIPRL010003619.1 coordinate 11,131, forward strand.
AAACAATATTTTAATATTAAAACAACCATTGTGCAGTACCTATAAAAATAAATAATAATTAAAATCGTTTTTTTTTTTGTTTATGGGTTAATAGTTTGTGTTCAATCGGTACCCAGCACTATTAATTTATAACTTTTTTTCTTTTTTTTTTTTTTCTTAGTTTAACTTTGACAAATTAAAAATAGTTTTGAAGGGTAATTTTTATTTTATTTGAGCATTTTTGTTATAAAATATATATAGGTAGTTCTTATGATATTAAACTAATGATTTTTTGAATCAAATATTCAGTCGTATAGATAGTAATTTCCTTTTTTAATCATAATTACAATTGTTACCTACCTACTTAATATTTGAAAAAGTAAAATGCGGGAACTGTACCTATTATTTCTAATTTCTGTTGAACAATTTTAAAAACTCGAATCCTAATTCTTAATAAAAATGAAAAAAAAAGCCACGGTATTTTAACCGGGTTAATTAATATTTTTTACTATTTTAACTTTAAATATGATGAGTTTAATTTTCAATTTACTTTTAAATGTAACATAATTATAATAATACGAGTATGTTTACATATATTTACAATAATTATCTTGAAGTAAGTTTCCAATACGTATACTCGTATAACAGTATAATATAATCATTGCCAGAATTGAAAAATGATAGAAGGGATACTACTATTGGGCTTTCAAAAACTGAGCGTTCCCTCAAACTATTTAACTCGTACACTGTAAAAATAATTAGTTAGTGAACTCACGAAATATTAAAAAAATTAATAGACTATAGAGAAACTCCGTCCCGGATTCATATTATATAATAAACAAACGGAATAAGATAAGATTCTTTTTAGATTTCTGTGAACAGCTTTTCGTTCAGAAGACTTGGGCTAATAATAAAGGCGGATACAGAGGTTTTTAACGGGGGGGGGGGAGGAGAGGATTTTTTAATAATAAGCAAAAAAGAAAAGAAAAAACGTCAACGTTTTTCTTTCTTTTAAAACCACTTGCTCTATTTTTCGTGAACGGGGAAGGGGGGCGGAAAATTGTCCCCCTATATCCGCCCTTATCTAATCAGTACGTATGACCCCATTTTCCCGTACCAAATTTTTTCACTTTAGGGATGTAATATTTTATGGAGTTATATTACTTGTTGACTATTTCAAATTTTTTTAAATATTGTTTACGAAAACCGTATTCATTATCATAATAATTATTATAATATACGTACAGTGTACCCAACTCAAATAATAATTAATATCATAGATGTTTTGGAGTTTATATTATTTTGAACATTATGACTTACTTTAAATATATTCTGTTATGTGACAATGTTCATTATTGCAATCGTTATTTATTTATACGTATATTTTCCGTGAATTTTGAATAGGTAACTATCCTTTGTTGTATTATTCATTATATTATATTTTAACCGTAATAATAAGAGGTCTCGAAATGAAACCGTCTCGATAAACGATATTATCACATACGCCGCCCTAACCACGTGTTTTAGCAATTAAGAATCGTTTTATACTCGCATTCTACTGGAAGCGGTTTTTTTTTTTTTTTTCCTTACCAATAATTTTTATTATTATTATTTGAGTGTACATAACGACGACGAATACTCTGGCTGTTAATAATGATTATTATTTAAAAGTAATTTACAATAATAATATACATATATATATAATATTGGGTACCGTTTCTGTCGGATAAAATAATAATATTAATACGGTTATTTTATGTGCGTATGATATTATGTTGTTACCCCATGAGCCTGCTGTCGTGTAGCTCAACGTTTTGCTTATCTTATCTCCGTGTGCCCAAGGACACCGCGTGAAATGTCCGTCTTGCCGTTTGCGCGCACGAATCGAGTCGGTCGGTCGGCGGGTGCTCTACAAAATTCATACGAGGTAGAAAAAAAAAAAAAACAAGTAATTTTCATTTCAAAACGTGTATGCGTATTTCGTGCAACTCTTGTGAAACACGTTTCCCTTAAGATACATTATAATACAATATACGTCATAATCTCGTACTATATTAAAGGGTAGGTTGTTGTTGTTACGGGGAGGGGCGAATGTAGGACGGCGTCGCTTTCCAATGTGCGCTCTCGTGTGCCTGCCCGTGTGTATTTGCTCTGCCGCATAAGTTGTTGTTTCGCTTTCGCCGACGATTTATTTTTTTTTTATTTTTTTATAATTTTTTGGTTTCGAAAAACGTCAACACGTAGGTACCACTAGGTAGGATGGCGGGGAGACGGGCGACTCAAAAGTAACTGTAGAGGGCAAATTTTCGAGACTCGAAAATGGTTGCGGGGGCCCCCGATGTAAAGTTGATTTTTCATTATTACGCGAAACAAATTCATTGAGTGTTGTATTTTGCGGCTACGATAAGAACCAATATAATATGTCTATGAGTATGTTCTATAATATATTATGTTTTATTATCGATAATTTCTCCGAGATGCAATATTTATCCGGTTATTTTCGTCGTATTTGAAGTAAATTAGTGATTTGTTCGACGGAAAAATGTCGAAAGACGGTCCGGGCCCGCCATTTGCCCGTCCCTGCTATGTAGGACGGTCGGGAACACGACAAAAACGGACGGACGGTGGCAATCCGATTTCACACGGGAAATATCGATCGTGTTCGGCATAACGCGCGTGTATATTATTTCCGACAAAATAACGGTTCGCCGAAATAAATCGAAAATTTTTCTCGGCCGGGTTCGCCCATACATATTGCCGGGAAAATAATCACGTTCGACGCATTGGAATACCAATTCATATATTTAATCTGTAGGGGGGGGGGAACCGGGGTAAACGGGCAGCACACTTCTCTGTGCGTCTACACGGCTAGATTTTAATTTTTTTCGTTCCGCATACGCGCGTTAAAATGTACGCGATCGGGATGTTATCATCGTTTTTCTTAAACACCACCACCACCACCACCACCACACCTCCTCCTCCTCATCCTTTTCCTCCCGCTCCTCCGCGCGCTAGTTCGGCAGCCGGCAACGTTGCCAAACCGTGCGTGCTGCGGCGTCACCCGCGCGACTGCTGCACACGGTCGGCCGGAAAACGTATCCGCCGCGCCGCCTCGGCGAAATCGGAAGACGAAAATTTTGTGTTGTGAGGGTGGGGAGGAGGGAAACCCCCGTTCGTCGTACGGTTTTCGACGAATAAATAAATCGAACAGAAAAAAAAAATACAACCGGCTCGTCGGGCGAGTGGCGACGACGGAACGTCGCCGAAATAAACCGACGTCCGCACTGACGACGAGCGCGCCTCCTACACTGTATAATATTTTATTGCGTGAAATTTTCCATGCAATGATATTATATATTATATTTTATTATTATCGTAAAAGTTATAACGCGGTGCGCCCGATCTTCGGACGGTCCACGCCGAATCGGTTCGACGACGAATTTGTCTGTAACGTTGCATAGCCGGTGCGCCTAAATAGAAAAAAAAATAAAAATACAACAACAACCGAAGAGAAGAACTTCGCCGCCGCACGCACGCACCACGCCGTTTGCGCGCGGCGCGCGTATCATTTTTATAATATTATATTATTACTGAGGGCAAGGGGGAGAGAATGAGCTCGAGAGTTTGTGAGAGAGAGAGAGATAGAGCGTGAGAGGGGGGGAAATGGGAATAAAAAAAAAAAACAGGAACGTTTTATAAAACTACGGCGGCGTACGGTGTTCCAACGCGCGTCAAGGCGGGTCCTTTCCCCTACCACGGACTGTATACCTACACGGCACACCGCACCGCACTCGCGCTCCCCGGGGCCCGCACGCACGCACGCACGCACCGGTGAACGGCCCCGCGCGTACTATGGTCGCGTATTATAGCCGTCGCCGCCCGCCGCCTCACTCCACCACGTATCGCGGCCCCGGTTCCTCCGCACGCACTCACGTACGTACGTACGTACGTATATTATACGCGTTTCCCGTTCACGCCGTGTTCGACATAATATTATAATACACTCTTTCACCCCTCCCCCTCTCGGCGTGCGTGTGCGCAGAACTTGATTTTTTTTCTTCTCCCGTATTATCTGCGTCTCTATCCCGACGTGGTTTTTCGACGGACCGGATCGCCGAAAGTCCGTGACGACGCGCACCACGCACACCGTCTTTCGCGACGTCAAACGCCGTAATAAACGTATATGTAATATATTGTGATAAGTACATGATATTATAATATCGCGTCGGCCGAGAGTGGTGTAGTACGCTCGCGCGTTTGTGTGTTATGTCCACGACCGCCGCCGACGACGTCCACGGCGGCCGCCGCCGTCGCCGCCGCCACCACCCGCACGGGGTATTGTCGCCGTCGTCGTAAGAAAACATCCCTCGCCGCCGTCCCCCCGCACCACTGCCGCCGCCGCCACACCGTCTATATATCGCCGTCCGGTGGTCCCCCGGGGGCGCCTTTTTTGGCGTACCATACCTACTATGATTTCAACGCCCCGACGACGACGTCACCGTATCTGTTAGACGGAGGAGAACGCGCGCGTAGTCCCCTCTGCACCACCCCATGTTCCTGAACCACAGCGGATACGCGCTCCCGCGGTACGCCGATTGCCGGGCGTCGATGAGAAATAACGGAATAACGAACGCACGTTTCGAACGTTGTTGATCAGGCGTGTTTTTTTTTTTTTTTTCTCAACTAATAACGATCAAAACAATCGTTGTTTCCACCGTGTGTGTTCGTTGCGGACGGGATATGACGGAACGCCGCGCGCGCACGTTGATAATGGTGCGCGAAAAATGTTGATAACGCCGTCCCGTTGTCGTCATCGTCGTCGTCGTCGTCGTCGTCGTCCTCGTTCCTGCTGCTCCTGCTGCTGTTGGTGTGGCGGTCGCGCGGTCCAAAGCTGACACGCGGCACACCACCCCGAACGCAGACCGGCCGAGAGTTTATTTTTCTCAGGTAAAAATGAAAAAAAAAAAAACAAAAAAAATCGTAGGTAGTTCACACCTAATCGAACGGGTAATTTTAATGTGTTTATTACGGGTATACCTAATATCGCCAATATATTATTCCACATTTGTCCCCCCCCCAACCCCTTTCGGCGGGGTTCCGTTTTCCCTTCATAGTCATATGACACACGGGATCGGTTACTTCCGTCCTATTTATTTTTTTCTCTCTATGCGTTACATTTACACCTACGTCGTTCGTGGAGCGTGCGCGCTAGCTAACCCACTCGTCCGCGCTTGTGTTCTCCCGCGATCCGTCTCCTTTGAAAGACGTTGACCGCTCCGGGCGCTCGGTGTTTGCCGGGCACTTCGGTTCATGTTATTTACACGGGGACACCACGGTGATTGTGCGCGGAGACCCGTCCACGGGACATCTTCGTGTCTCATTATACTTGGGCCGCGCGCGTCCGGTCGTCGCACACATATAGTGCGTTAAAGCTGCTACATTTAGTTTTAGGGGTTGATTTTGACGTCCGTTATTCTTTTTACCGTCCGACCACTTGTTTTGGACAAATATTATGGTCGTCTTGGTAACAGTTTTTGTCAACGAGATAACGGCTAGTCACAGATGTGGGTCAAAAATATAGTTGGGTACATCCCTTCATCATAATCCATAGTCCGTTTAGTGGCCCGACGTTAACTTAAAAAATACACACATCCATTGTTAATTTTGCTGAATATGACCCTTATATTATAAAACAGTGACCACCGCTGAAGTGATATCGATGCACGTTAAACGTTGTATTTTTTTTTTTTTTTTTATCCTTAATCCTTGAAATGCACCCCTCAATTCCATTCAGTTTCATAATTCTTTAACGTAGGTACCTATCTTGATTTTGTTCGTATTCATCGACTAGGTATATAGCGGCCATAGAGTATTTCTGAAGGGATGTATGTTATATTTAATACAACCCATATAGATACATCTATACGACCAACGTATCTACCTGAATGTAAATGTTGTGAATGATTGTGTTTTGATGACATAGGTACCTACCTACATAATATTAAGTGTTAATTAAAAACCAAGAGAAGTTTTTCGCATAACATTGTATTTATTGAGATTATTTGTATTTGTATTGTTTTATTGTATATTTTGTTCCATAGTATTGTAAGAAGTTATTAATTACCTAGGTACATTTCATTAAATGTGTATTATGCTTGGAATGGTGGAAGATTCCATTTTTCAGGCTGATAAATATTATTTTAATAAGTATTAGGTAATATTATTACTGTTAAGTAAGTAACTCGCCGCTGGTTGTTATTATCTTGATAATTAATATTACCTATATTTAATACTGACTTCTGCTGACTTCCTACTAATGATATTCTTTATTTAGAGTACCTATATTAGCATTTACTAATTTGAAATTTAAAGTGACGAAGCAAAACCTACCCACCTACCTACTTCTGTATTACCCACCCTAATCAACTAATGGCTCAACATCCTGAATGTAATAAATAATAGTATCTAATCAATTTATTTAAATTTTCCTTTAAATTTTTCATTACATTTTTGTGCATAATTTCTTTTATTGTCTATCTTCTTCTCCTTCACTCTCTCTCAGCAACTATTCGGGGTCGGCTGCCTTAGTCCTGAAGTTCCATAGAGCTCAATCTCTCGCATCCTTCACATACACCCACCTGTCTCATATTATCTATTACAACCGCCCTCTGTTTTGGTCTCCTTCCCCTCTTTCCTTCAATATATATTCCCTTTACTACTCTTACCTTTTCTTTCTTTCATTGTATGCATCATTTATTAAAACCACACTTTCAATTTTATGTAACATTACTAGGGCATATCCTTAAGATACTAAATCATTAGATTAGCAAAATATATGCAAAACATAATTGTATTTTGGATTTTATGTTAAAAAAAAACTTTTAATTGCTGGAGGAACTAATAATGCAACTCCTACAACTAACCCTTATCTATATAATATAGGTAGGTATAGGACTCAAAATAATTTTATTAATCCCAATTGGTTACCTTGATAGGTACATTACCTACATACATTAAAAAATCAATAAGTAAATATATTTAATATTAGGTAGGTAGGTTCCTATATGTTTAGTTAATTTATTAAATGTCTATTCATGAACTTTTTTCACATCATTCGACATTGTATGTTTCTATTATTGCCTTATTATTGATATACCTAGGTAACTATCATATTAATAGGTGGCCTATTATTTATATTATTTGATCTCTGATACAATAAAACATTGCTACCTGTACAATACCCATCGGAGTGTTTGAATTATTTTTAGTAATTGACAATGTAGGTATTTTGAGTAATATAAATGAGAATTTAAAATATTCAATTAAGTTACAAGAATTCAATTGATATGCAATGCTATGATATTATATGAAGCTGAAAAGTATTCCATATTTGTTTAGTTGTAGGTATAAGATAGACATTATAAATTAATATTTTCATTAAATCCCAAAGACATTTTAATCTGATTTATTGCTTAATAGTAAATAATTAATTATTGTTATATAAAATACATAAAAATAAAATAAACCATATAGCAGTAGTAGAAACCTAAAAATTATATTCAGATAAAAAAGATGTTAGTTAATATTGATAGGTAGGTGTACATGAGTAGAGGTTGAGTTGAGGTCTCTACTGTAGGTACTGAATAATAATATACACATTTAATTCTTTCTGTAATATATTTCCAATAGGTACTGTTAAAATGTTTTTATTATTATCTATTTAGGTAGGTAATAACTAATAAGTAATTGTTAATATTATAATTATAGTTAATTATTATAATACCTATATATAGGCATATTAATAATATAAATTAAATTAGATTATTATTTGTTAATAATATTTGAACCCATTTTTCCTTTATATTATAATATTAATATATCTATCTGCAACTTTACATTATAATAAATTAATTTAATATGAACACTTTTATGATAAATGTTTGATTACAATTTGTTATTATTATCTATTATTTTATTGGAAATTGTTATCAAATATCAATTTGAGAATTATTACTGGGTGTACCTACCTATTTACATTTTTATGTTATAGTTTCTTGGTTAATAGTATTACCAGTACTATTACTAAGTGTAAATTGGTTCAGATCGGTTGGGGGGGGGGTTGTTAACACCAAATATTTATACACATCACAATAATTGTATTGTTGTTTGATATTGATCGATAGATTCAAATTGAAAGTGGGCTAATTTTAATTTTATGAGAGCCCCTTTTGCTCCCTCCCCTTGTGATATGTGTTTATGAGTATTACTTACGAAGTAGATATTTTTATATGGTTTGTATGGTTAAATTTGATTTAATTATTTAATTCAATTATTATTTATTACATACATAACGTGAATTTGTTTTTTGTATTAAATATGTATGTATTACCTAGGTATATTGGTTATTATTTAAAAATAATAATGATTGTTCACTAATTAAAGTAGCTATAGTCCCTGGGTTTATATAAATCGGTTTTTATAATATTAGACTTGGTGCTATATGAACTATACAATATATAATAATAGGTACCTATATCATACAATCAAAAACACATAAATATAATATAACATAAGACGTGTGATTATGGATTTAAAAATCGTAGTTTAAGCCTTATAATATTGTAAAACCTAGTTACAAAATGGTTGTCTTTAATTTTAATTGTGAAAAATAGTATTAGGTACCTCTACCTAGTATAAATCGATTAAAAATGAAGTTATATATACCTAATGTTGGTAGGTATATAGTGAGAACCTATATTATATTTATTTTATATATGTTCGATTTACAATGCAATATGTGAGTAGGTATAGCAAATTTTTTTTTAATTAAGGGTAGATACATTAGGGTAATTAGTACGTTTACTCGCATTTTTTTTTTTCTAAATACCTAGGTATGTAAAATGAAAATTAAGTCGAACATTACACGTTTACACGTCGGAAATATTTGTGAATGATTTAATTTTTTATGGATACATTTATTTTAAACGTGAAACTAAATACGATAAATATACCACAAACATTTTTCTGATCACTTAAACTGATGGCATTAAATTTTGTTTTCATAATATTATACGTATTTTAGATATTTTGAGCGTACTGATTTTGTAATGTTTATATTTTTTTATGTAGGTGTATAATACCTCACATATTTTGTTCTTTATATGAATAATAATAATTCGCGTATGTAATGTTACATACTTCTCATACTAAATGACCGTGGAAATGAAATCGTATATATTATATAATATTACCTATGTACCTATTTTTTTTATCATAATTCGGAACTCGTATATTTTCCTCTACGTTTTGATTCGAATCAATATTTTATTACATAAAATGTATTAATTTAATATTATTAGGTATATATTTATTTTTATAAATAATATATACGATATACCTACTACCTATAACATATAAGTATCGGGATAATGTTCGGAAAACTAGTATGATTAGTAATTTTATGATTACGTAACAATGACCTTCGTGGACAAGTGCACTATCTATATTTGTAAAATCTCAGTTAGGTAAAAGGGCACTTGTGCTTAGAAGTTAGAACAAAAGATCGAATCAATTATTGTACCCATATAAAATACACTTGAAATACGTCGTTTTCGCTATACTTAAATGTGTGTACCTATTACGAGAAAAAATCTATATCGTTAACAGTTTTGTGTCAAAAAACAATTATACTACGTAGTGAGACTAAAATGCGTATTATAATATTCGTCTCCGTGTTTTACATTGATTACTAATACGTACTAGCTACTAGAATTTTAAAATACTTATATAAAAAAAAAAAATATTTACACCCACATTAAAATTAAAGTCACTATGTTGATACTTCAATTTGAAAATATTAGTTTCCGTGTTTTATCGAATATCTGCATTCAAGTAGTTGCATTAAAAATCATGTGATACATCGTACAATACTAATATTTAACCTCGGTTTTAGTATTACTTATATTAGAGTATGATTAAAATTTAGAAATTTGTATATTCTATTTATTTCGGTGTAGGTACCTATACTTAGGTAGGTATTTTATTTTTTATCGCCAATCGGCGTTGACCCTGGTGTTGAATCGAAAATAACAAATGTTAATTTTAATTCACACATATTTTATTGAAACGGGACGAAATAGTTGTAGTTCGATGACCTTAATTTGAAAATATTGTACATTTATTTTTACAATACTTTTAGTGTGTTGACCGTTGTCAAATTGTTTTTTCATATTTCTTTTGTTTATTTTTATCGCACTCGAAAGCTGCCTAGTGATGAAACTCGCTGATGAACGTGTATTAATAAAGGACCGATAGAAAATCATATTTAAAAAATAACTTATAGGTAATTTGGAAACGAAAATCTATTCTGTTTTGTTTGAAAACTGTTTTGTATCTAAACTAGCGTAACAATATAATAAAAATTATATTTTCAATATACAATTTAATTTACAAGTATATGTGTAATTCTTGTTGATATTCGCAAAATGTAAGTTAAATTAAACTTTAAAAACGCCGCAATACAGGCTCACCAATCCATCTGCCACCTTCAACTACGAGGATCATTGAAAATTATACCAACAGTAAATATCAATTAAAAAATATACATTAGCTCATTTGCTTTTTATGCAAAACGTACAGAATCCACTAATCAAACAATTTATTTCTGAAAATTGGCCCAGCGATTTGCTTAGATTAGGTCTGAAAATCATCAATTTGTTGGACGACACTCTGGGTGCTTTCCCATCTATTATTCTTGTGATTGTATTAAAAATTAAAATTCATTATCAAAATTAAGCACCTATTGTATAAATTGTAATATTGGTAATATTTTGTTAAGTAATAATAATAAAAAAAAAAAAAAAAAAACCGGAAAATAATTTTACTTCATTTTATCACATTGGCATATTCAAAAGAGTCTGGCGTATGTGGTCGCGCCAATAGGTATATTTGTTATCTTAATTTAGACTGACATAATAAAATTCCGAAACTGAAAGTCTTACGTGAATCGACATTGTAATATTGACTTTTTAATTATTGTAAATATTTAAAAGATAGCATTTTATCTTATACACAACGGTTTTGAATTTTTATTTCATAAGTATTGTTACCTATTCTTATTGTAGTTTTTATAAAAACTGGACACTGGGTTTATGACAGTTCTTCGCTTCACTCACCGCCATGTGATATATGTAACTAGTATATTTTAGTATACCTATTAGGTATATTATTTCAAATTTGAATGTTTATATTGTATATAAAAAAAAAAAAACTTGCTCCAGACTTTTTTTTCATATTTTTGCAAATTATAAGAAAATATCCACTGGAAAAATTCATGCTGCGTGCAAATCAATCCTTTACGTCATATAAGTTTTTGAACAATATCACTACTCCATAAATTTGTTTATTCAAACGGAATCTATATATATATATTATAATTAATCATTCTTAAAAATTCAAAATAATTATAGTAGTAATTATGTGGGACCTTAGAAAATATTCATTACATTTAATTTCAGAGGTCAACATGCTCCCATGTTTATGTAGTATCTTGGTTTTACCAATAGTTTTGTTATTAACAAAAAAAAAAGTTTTATGTACTTACACATTTAATATGCCGTTAAAGATAGGTAACCAATGTAACCGTGAGCTGGTTTTCTCGAAAATTTCAGAGAGACGATGATTAAAATGCCCAAATAAAAATTAACTAAGTTGATAACTCACGTAGTCGTATATCCCTTTTAATTGAAATATATTTCATGTCTGAAACTAAAAATCAATCTTAAATCGTTCTTTAAATAATAATTATTACTATTGGGTATTATATAATAAAGTTGTTGTTTAAAAGGACACCACACCACGAAAAATAGTCTGTAAAACATAGTTTCGTACTTCAAGTATTATATCAGCAGCTAGAATAATCACAGATAAATAATTTTTACATCGATAAAAAGCTGACAATATTTACTAAATCTACAGAGCCATTTTGTATGTTAAAATTGTATTTTTCATAAGTAATTTGAAATTGTAAAATTTTGACATTTTTAAGGATGAATCATTAAAGATTTAAAATACTTAGGTACAAAATAATACCTCTGTCAAAAGTTCTCTTCTTTTATTTAGTGCCAATATTAATGATTTATGATCAATTTGAAAGCCATAAAACTTGAAGTACGGAAGTGGTTTTTTTTTTAACAAATATCGCGATTACACAAAAATAAAATGTAGAATTAACACGTAAATATTTTTAAACTACTTTTAAAATGTATTAAAATATTTTTAAATTGTTGGATTTTCATTTTTCTTAAAATTTCATAAAAATTGCCTATATAGAACAAAATATATAATATATATAATATATTAGGTAGGTACTTACCTATATAATATATTTTTAAATATTTATAATAATAAGTTAATGATATGATTTAAAAATAAAAAAAAGTTCTTAACAAAATGCATTATATACTGCAGTAGCTATACGGGATTTACATATGTATCTAAAATATTAAGATTAGATGTCGAATACAATTAAAATAAAAGTTAACGTGGATGTGATAATCAATTTGTCAAAGTTTCTAACTCAGATAGTGGTCAGATATTAATTCGAATAAAGCATTTACAATTAATTTTTAATTAAAAAAAAAAGTAAGAATTAATTCGATTGATTAAATATTTATTATAGATTAAAAACGCGTTTTTATGCACCTAACTTCCGGACTTGCAGGATACAGAAGGAGATCGACCATTGTTATATTATTTTGTATACAATTATATTTTAAATTCTAACCCTATAAGATTTGGCATTTGCTCATAATAATAAAAACTAATGTTCTTTAAGATCGTAAATATAGTATATAGATATCTCCAAATATCTGTATTGCTTTTTATCATATAGCCGTGAAAGTCGTGATCTGCTAGCCCAAATTAGTGCCCCCCCCCCTGTCCATAATATATACGGGGGTCATCATTGAAGAAGTTGGTGAATTTTTATTTGGCTTGTGTCCCTTTAATGATTTTATACTACTTGCCGTAGAATCCTGCGCACATCTAAACTTTTGAAAAACATCGAAAATGTCACTTTTTTAATAAAATTCAGTCACTATGTAGGCACTTTTATTTAATCTTTAATTGCTTCCAGTACTACTATCATTTTAGAAAGGCGATTTTGTCTTTTTCCTATCTTTTCATAGCATGGAACAGGGCCTGTGTATCGCATTTCAAAACGACCACCAGCGCAGAAGCTGATCCGGTCGATGGGTGGTCGGGGTCTGAAAAATTAGAATCGAAATCTATTGTATTTTTACCACAGTTTTTATTTTTTGGTATACTTTTCGAACATTAGGTATACCAAACGTGATCTTTATATTTATACGCTTTATAGTAAATATAAAATAAATATAATATAAAAACGAAAACCGTAAAACATGGTATTATTGATTTTTAAAAATGATTATTATTTTTTATTCCTACATATAGTGTATAGGTATTAATGATAAATGTACATCCAAAAATTGGTCTTTTTTTAATGTTTTAATAGATAAGTTGCATAATTAGCTATCACGTTTTTAATGTTATATCTCGTCCGCCTCGCAATATAATCGTCACAAAATAAATGGTAACTACGATTAAATATATACATATTTGTGCAACATAAGATCACGGACATACGTCGAGTATAACTGGGCTGTACAAAATTAAATCGCAGTAATACCGAAACACATTCCCTCCCTGACTAACGATTGAACAATTTTACAGGAGAGAGCGTGTTCACTGAACATCGATAATCCGCTAATTTTGTGTGATTAAAAAATATTGTAACCATATTTTCTATTTAATATATCCCAAGAATTTTAACAAATCGTCAAGTTTTGTCTTCAGGCAACAAGTTATACTCATTAGATACTTAGTTTTAAATTTGGAATTACTTTGATACATTGGACGCTAAAGCAATTATAAAATACTGCATTTACTATTTAGTTACTACTGGCAGTGGCATAATTAGTAGGGATCAGAAAGTGCGGTTGCACCCTTGATCAGACACTTATGGGGGGGGGGCTGAAATGGCACTATATTAATTATTGAAAAAATCAAAAAATTTCCACCCTTAAGTACTCAAGTATTCTGAATATAAAAGTTATCGCATTTTTTAAATAGTACTACCCATTATATTCTGTTTATATGAACCTCATTTTAATTGTCTATAAATAATTATTATAAAGCCTGTATGAAAAAAATTCGGTGGGGAAAGGGATTTTTTCACCCGGAGGCCTGAAATTTAAAGTTGTACGTAATTACTAGCACTAGCACACCTTTCGGAAGCAACATCTTTTAAGTAAAACTCCTTTTGAGTGCTGCATTATTTCGGATGAATAAATGGACAAAGTAATCCAATAATTCGTCGGACTTTTTTGATATTTTTTTGGTTGTCACCACAAGAAGATAATTGTAAACACGCCCCTGTTACACGTACATCTCCAAATTTATCGAAATGCACGCCGTTGTGAATATAAAGAACAAAAGTTAAATGATATCATACGTTTCCGTCTCCTTCTTCATTTTACCGTGGTCGTGGTGAACATATTTATGGTCCTTAGGGTCGACGAAGCTGAATGAATCATATTATACAAATGTAGGTCACGTGTAAAAACACGTGATTCACGTTTGTGGCTCATCGACGTTGACGCAGCTCACCGACCACATTATAATAATATTATAATATTTGACGTTTGTGAAGACTAACTTATGTAAGCCTCAAAAACAGAATTTTATATGAAAGCCTATAAAATAGTTCTCATTTTATTCCAATTTTGTAATTTTTACTTTTATTAAACACAATTTTCTACCAGAAATGCACGTTTGTTGATTACCTATAGACTTAGCCAGAATATATATTTGTGTAGCTATGTAATCATATTTAATAACCTCCATTTCAATAAAAGCGAGGTTAAACTATTGATCAAAATTGAGTATTTGATATAGGTTTTCAGTAAAATTCTACCCATTGATTATGAATTAACGTGTCTGCTCCTTATGGTTAACATATGTTCGGTTTTCAAGGGGTTTTGTATAGGCAATTTTATAACAAGTCTAAGAAAAATTAATATCTAGCAATAAAATTGAAAATTAAAAATTGAAGTATATTTTAAAAGAAATCCACAATTGGTTTCTATGTTAATATCGTTTTTTATTGTTATGTAATCACGATATTTGTTCAAAAACACATTTTACATGGTATATACCAACTCATTTTGACTATTACGAGTACTTTATAGTTAATTTCTCAAATTATTATAATACATATGAATATGAATTGAACTCTTTAACCTTCAGATCTTTAAAGTTTGTCGTTTGCATTATTAATCCCCAGTTTAAACAATTGATTGGTCCTTTGGACTTTGCATGGTTTTTACCTAGAAAATCTATTAAATGAATTAATATACGGTACGTACAATGTACGTTTTATATTAAAAATTTTTCGTATATAAATTTATAATTTTTAGATTCTAAACATCACAACGAATAATGTATTGTTTTTACATGAATTGTTTTATTTTTATTACTTTATATATAAAAGGTACACAACTTGAGGGTATAGGAGGGATCGAGGAGTTTTTGGTTGAAGAGCTTTCTGATGAAAAAATTAGTTCTATATATTATATTATATTATAGAACTAAATAGCTGGTACCTTAGAAAAGTTTTTTTTTATTTTAGTATTATTTTTTTTAAATATAACGAATATTGAAACAAAAAATCGCTATAATTCGGAAAATAATGTTATATTCACTATAGTATATTTTGTTTTGTTGTACTCGTTTATCGTTGCTCTATATTATAGACCGTTTTCACATTGCAAGGATATTTATTGTAATTATTATTATTTATTGGGAAAATACTTCTAATCATCCCATATAAAAAAAAAAAAGGTAATTATTAACAATAGCGATACGCAAATGACCTATATATTTGAGTGTTTTGTGTTTTTATTTATTTTTCGATAATACTAATAAATTATATTTTATCAAAAAATATAAAGCTACAACTCTAAAGATAGGTACCTCTTTATAATATATTCATTCATAATTCCGGCTTGACTCAGTAAGTATATAGTAACCCACCCCACACATTTAGTCTACTTTCTATGTCTAATACAGTTTTATACATTTTCCATGATACGGTCTGCGGCTGACTGCTGATTGTTCGCCCTACTGTATCTTTTTCTAACTTTAATTATAAAAATATGTGATATTACCTATATTAGTCATGTTATTTACTAAACATTTTCAACCGTATGTATTATATTAATGTAAATACGTAATAAAAATCGTATTTAAATTGCATAGGTATATACCTAAATTACGTATAAATATTAGAATATAGAGATTAAATCAGTGGCGTAACCAGGATTTTCTCAAAAGTGGAACCTAAGATGGTTTTAAGTAAACCACTTTTAAAAGTTTGTATAAAAACGATTTTTAAGTGATTATAGGAAATTTTAAAGAAATAAAACTTGAGAGTTCAAATATTATGTCATCACATTGTTGGCCTTTTTAGACACCTCCCCCTTGTGAGCCAAATGCCTACTTTTTACGTCAGCATATGTCGGACGACCCCTCTCTATTTAATAAAAAAAAATATCTGAATTTTATATGAATTAATTAAAAATAAATTAACAATTTTGTTACATATTTTGAATTTTATTAATTTTTTTTTATTACTGCTGACTGCTGCATGGTTTTAACCCCTCGTCCCTCTTGTTTAAAATTTAAGCATACGACAGACCCTCTACCCCAAAAGCACTTAGGTACGTAATACTTGAACGCCTCCTAATATTAAATTATAAAATATTACATATAACATAATAAATCTTAATATATTTTCAGATTTGAATTCAGATAATTCTAAGTAGGCTTGATTTTGTTATACATTTTTTTTAAGCTAAAAAAAACCCCCCGCTTAAGAATGTCTATTATAAGGTACCTATTATAATGAAAAAGTTAATTTAATTTAAATCAGAAGAGTTTTCACTCTAAATAATTGAGTTTGAATTCTGGGGGTAAATGGCGTACTCCATTTAATAATTTTGAAATAGATCTGTCGACACTCCGCAGTTAATATTTATAAAATTCGTGAATTTCAATAATAAATAAACTATTGAAAACAAATAGTATCTATATTTTATTACTTTGACAATAATATTCATGTGATAATTAGGGCCCGGATTTCAAAGCAAAGTGCATATTTTGGAGGGTTCTCTAAAATAGTGCGTCCTACATATGCCAAGGGAGGGGTTGTCCTTTGATTTTACTATTGGCACAAATTATACTTTATAATGCATACCTTCTTGTTGGTTTCTTGGGCGTTGGAAGTATATATAAAACCTGTTGAGCCATGCCGTATGACATTTGTGTAATAAACTTTTCGTTTATCAGCCTTTGAATTGTTTTCTGCGCAGACTCGTAAAAAATTCACCGTTTTGACCATTTTTCATATATGACATGTTAACCTATAATATATTATGCGTGTATCGCAGAAACTATTTAAATAACAATTACCAGAAAAAATCTATAGGTAGTTTTAAGTTTTCGATTTTTCTTTAAAAAAAAAAAAAATTTGAATTTTAAATAATTTTGCACTGCACAAAGCGTGTCATGTGTATTGTACAGGAAATGGACAGCAAGATCTCTTGGTCTAGTTCACTAGTAAAGAATTTTATATTTTTGGCAACAATGATAAGTATGAAAAAAAAAAACCGTTAATAACAAGGCGGTTAGGACAATAACTTTAAACTTGTTTTATTGTCACCTAGTTACCTACAGTAGTCTTTATTTTGCCCCCTGGTCTCATGTTATCTTGCGTAAATTAGCAGAGGCATAATAATTATTAAATTCTTCTGTTTTTCCGTTGTTTACTCGCGGCGAATACAAATATCGACATAAATGAATATTGCATATTATAGGTTATATATCTATTCATAATAATATACTCAGTACTCATTACTGCATTTATATATCAAATATAGGTAAAAAAATTTTGTATAAATAGTATTATTTTCTCTTCACCGAAAAGTTTGTTTACATTGACATAATGACATATGTAGATATATATATATATAAATTGTACAACCGTATATAACTTATTGTTTTTGTACATATGATCATAATATTTTTAAATATTTATTATTTTCTTTTTTAGTCATAAAACAAATTATTTTATTTTGGTTTACCGTCTTTGTACTTACTCGTCGTTTATACATATATATATTTTTTTATGTTTCAGATATAAAAAAACGTGTATTGTACGTTTCGTGTGACTCGATAAGAAATAAATATGTTGGGAAGCAGTTTGCACCATCACCGAAACATGTCGTTTCCGCATGGTGGTAAGTATACGATATTTATAAACAATTGTTTTAAAATAACAATAATACTTATAGGATATAACAATATAAAATAACCGTAGTTGGATGTTTTACCGGATTTAAGGGATAATTCTGAATTTTTTGTTTGTATCTTGAAAGAAAATTTTATGATTATGGAAGGTATTGGATTTTTTGCGGTGGTTGCGTATAGATCACCTTTCCCATTTCCCTTCCAATGTCCATACCTGTGTAATAATTATAAAATGGAATAAGAGCAGAGGTGTTTTGTGGAGTGGTTATGTGGCTTATACTCTGGAAAAAATTGCCAAAATACCACTGAATAAGAGTAAAAACATCAAATCTGTGGGACGCGGAATTCATAATGTAGGATAATATGGAGTATAGACGATATGACCGGGGAAATATAATTTACAGAGGCCTAAATGTAAAATAAAACCGAAAACCAAAATACAGATTAGGGATCCCTCACATTCTAACAAAAAGTTTAAATCATATCTCTTGTTCCGTATTTTTAAGTAGGTATCAGTTCCGCATAATGCCTTAATTCTTGCAATTTCATATGATGCCTTTAATTTTCAATCAAGATAAGCATATTATGATGATTTTTTTTATTATGTTTTATAATCTAAAAATAATTGTAATTAGTTTTGTGTTAATATTAATTCGTTAATAGTCTATTTAAAAATGTGCCGTATTAAAAAAAAAAAATTGAATCTAAGATCTCCGGTATAAGACGAAGAAGAAAAATGTCGTTTATTAGCAACCGGGGTTGTGCAAAAGTCACACTGTCCAAGGTTGAACTACAGTAGTAGTATTTCGATTGGGTAACTATTAATAGGCGTGTTGATATCCACTACTGCGGACGTGTAATGTGGTCGGCGGCAGTAACGCCGTACAATTTATATTAAATGTAAAAAGAAATATACTCCGACAATTTTCTTGTTGAAAAATAACCGTTGACGTCTTTTTGTCCCGTTCGAAATGTTAAATCGTTATATAATATTATGTTTTTATGACGTCTCGTCTGCCAATATTAATAACCTATGCGGTAATTGCGCATATTTGTTGTACGGACGAAAAAACGTTTTTTCGACCGAAAAAAATCCCATAGGCCCGAAATATTTTCATTTTCGAAATCCATAAATAACATTGGAAAATAAATGTAGATGTATGGGTCTCGGTATACTTGGGTAGGTAGATATGTGTTATCGCGATTTATTATTATTATTTAAATAGTTTTCATTTATTGCTCTTTAATCTTTTCTATTAATTAAATATTATTAATAGTGGGGGTGGGGGTCGTAGTCATGTGGTGAGGGAGGCAAGAGAAGATTATGTCCTCCAATTATGTTGCACAATACATTGCACCCCTAGCGAAATTCGGGGGGGGGGGGGGTAACCAACAAGCAACAAATTTGTACATCGGCGGCGGATTACCAAAAATGTTGTCTGTATTACTACATAGCCTCTCGAACTAAAATATTATGGGATGTAAATTATTTCTCCGACTATAAACATTTTTATTTTCTCCGCGTACCTATGCATTATTTGCAGTATATAATAATATATCAATAATTATAGAAACAATTAATTGAATCTGGAATTGAAAAACCCGAAATCGATCGTGTAATAAAATTATGTTGTAAAATAAAAATGTAAAGAATTTAATGTTATTTACCGTTTCGATTTACAGTCGGTGAATTCATTTAATGTCGTGGAATAAAAACAACCGTCGATTATTATTATTTATATATTATATATATATATATATATATATATTTTTTTTTAAATGTAATTCTACTATTACATAGAGAAAAAAAAACGATGATTTTTTTCGGATCACGTTGATATTTATAAAAGAATGACCTAAAAACGTAAAATAAAAATTACACATTTAAGCTCGTTGAGAAATATCAGATTTTGTGTTTGAATAGCTGTGTCCTAGAGATTTAAATTTTAATGTGTAAGACATTTCAAAATCCAATTGAATCCTAGCCCTATAGATACTATGGTAATTGTAAATAGCTAGGTAGCATTATTTTTGGCATATGGTTCCATTCGATCACAAACATTTCGTCTATAATAAAAATACTTGTAAATTTGTTTTAATAAATTGGAATGTAACGTATGAATCAAATTTATTCGTTGTTTTATTCATCCTTAAAACTGTATTCAGATTTTACAATTGGATTTTTGACCTTTGTACTAATATTTATATGAAATTAAATTTTGGAGGATATTTTTAAATATTAATCATATACCTAATTCGATAATACTATATTATATACTTTGTTATGCTATATATTCATTAATTGTTATCATTGCTTGAATGCAATATATTATTGATTTATAAATTTACATGTAGGTATTTTACAATATTAATAATTAAACATAATATAATAGAAAAATATGTTTGTTTCATTATTAATTTTTAAACACTGGTCCATATGCATAGATTTGTGTGAAGACAAAAATATCGACCTACTCACTAATACATATTACATACAGAATACTATAATATATAAATATATAATGAAGTTTTATTAAAAATAGCGCAATACTAGTAATTTTCATAATATGATGATAATATTCCTAATATATATAATAATGATTTTCAGTTGCCTGATTACTACTTTACTTACTACCAACCAAATTACCCACCCTTGAAATAAAAATGAAATCGTAGCTTTTCTTTGTATATGGTTTTTGTGTTATTATGCCAACATTAAAATATTATTGTAAACTTTAAAAATATTTTAAAACTAATAATTAAGTACCTACTTATATAATATTATTTCAATAGTTAAAATAATAAATAATTTAAATTGTATATAAAATTAATATTTCTACATATGTTTCAGGTTCTGTGATACATAATAATATGCCTCCCACAGTTGGTAAAAAGATGGGTGGTGGCCGACTGAATGCCGTAGTGAACAAACTCCACTTAGCAAAACAATGTTCAACAGATAGTTCATTTCCAGAAATGGTTTCTGAACAAAGCCGTTTATCTATATTACAAAATCTATTGAATCCTGTGCCACCAACCAATTCAGAAAAGAAGAACTTGCGTGCACCTCCAGCGCTTTTTCCGCTCACTTCTGAAGTTACAATCCAACGCTATCCTATAATTCATCCAATACAACAAGATACAACAAGCCCATTAGATGTTTTTCAAAGACTTAAACGTCTCGGAACTGATATCGAAATGGAAGAAATTAGAAGTGAAACAACACTGAGCCTTATACCTGCTTCATCACTATGCCAAAGTACTTCTGTTTCATGCATTCCAACAAACAATTTCATAACTAACCCTCCAACCAGTCTCATAGCTCTGCCAAAAACCAATGTGTTCAATAATAGAAAAATACCAGAGCCTTCTGTGGTTCTTGAAGTGAAAGTAGCTCCAAAACCAAAAGCTCAAAATATTTTTTGCAACAGCAAATCAGACTTAAAAAGCTATGTATTTACAATTGAACAATCTCAAATTCGTATAACAAATAATGGACACAAACTATACTCGTGTAATGTTTGTTCAGGTATATATCAACGAAGAGGTGCTCTAAAAAAACACTATTTAAAAGCACATATTAATTATCATTATTTAACGTCTCGTGACTTGCAAATTGCAGGCTTTAAAGGCGAACGACTTGAAAAAATTATAGATAAGTGGAAGTATGCAAAAGATCAAATTGGTTACTATCACTGTCATAAGTGTTTTTTATCCTATAAAACACCCCAAGAACTACGGTATCATGTGATGAGTCATCCTGCTGCTTTATCATCTCATAATATCAAAAAACTACCCGATATCACTAACATTTGTGAATTATGCTTATATTGTGATAAAAAAATTGAAAATGAAGAAGATCGAAAAAGTCATTTATCCAAAGTGCACCCTCCTAAAAGAAGATGTCATGTGTGTACATATTGTCAACTAAACTTTTTTGATTTATATACATTACATAAACATATGTGTGTCAATCATGAGGAAGTGTACTATGGATGTGCAGAATGTAAAGAACGGTTTATTTCTAGAGAGTTGGCTAAAAATCATAGAAACATTTGTTTGAATAACTTATGTATAAAATTAGAATCGGACAACAGTATAAAAAAGGAAATTTTGAGAGAAGAACCTCCTAAGGTTGAAATTTTTGAATTAAAAATAGATGAACCAAAAAAAATTGATGTTAAAAATGAATTATCTATTATAGAAGAGCCAAAAAAAGATGAATCAAAAAAAATTGACGATTTAAAAAAAGAAGATTCAATAAAAGATGATTTAAAAAAAGATGAATCAAAAAAGAAGGAAGAGTCCAAAAGCTATCCATTTTATTGTCCAGATTGTAAAAAAGGATTTACTCAACAGCCAAATTTAGCACGACATATGAGTTTAGGTCATGGTAAAAAGTTAGAATACAAAAAATCTAAAAAATTATTACAGACTACTAATAAAGTAGTTATGTCAAAAAAACCTGTGAAAACTCAAGAAAAGGAATTAAAAGACGAGATTCAAGATTTATCTGCAAAAGGAACTCAATTTGTTTTTTTGAATAATAAAAATGAGCTAGTTACCAAACAAGGTACATCTTTTGATATCTCTTACATGAATCTTGAGGCTCAAAACCGAATCAGACGTATGCTACCCTCCTTGAATCCTAGTTCATCACCAATTGAGGATGATACAAGTTCATTTGAAGTTGATGCAGCTGCATCATATGGGTTTCCAAGTTGTCACGGTAAGTGCAAATTATTATGCATTTTTCAAACATATTTTTAAATACACATTTCCTAAGTAGATTCTGAAAGAGAAAAACTCAAAGGATTTAGTGGTGAATGGTTATATCCACGTAGTTACATTTGTTCAGCATGTCCAGCAACATGTTCTAATATTTGGGATATTTTCTATCATAAATGGAATGTACATCCAAATGTACTTTGTCATCATTATGACATACCTTTAGATCAACTTCCATCTCAGAAATGGGTAATTTCATAATATTAAAAATTATATGTATGAAATATTTAATTGTCATTGGTGTAATTTTTTTAATTTATAGAGACCGGAAAGAAATTTAAACAGAGTAGGATTGTTATCTGAATGCGATGAACTTCAAACTACATTGCCACAATGCACTAAATGTGGTAAAGTGGAAAATGACATAGCTGAACTCCATAGACACTTATTAGATTGTGGTGGTGATACAGAATGGGTCAAGACAATGATTCATACAACTAAATCACCCAACAGCAAAAAGTCTAGGTATGTTATACTTTTTGTTTTTGTGCATTATTAAAAAAATATATGTGTATATATATATATATATATATATATCTAATTATGAATATGGTATGTAAAAGAAAAAATTGGCGACCCTTTAATTTCCGAAGACGTAAAAATGGCAGGGCTAGACATGGTCTTAAACGAACTGCACCTACACCACCATTACCAGTAGTGAAGACTAAACCAGGTGATGGTAAGTACTAAATATTATATTGCTCTATTTTAATATATTATAATTAATGATACCATTTATTTAATTTATAGCTGAAAGCGTAAGTCGTATGATAGCTGATTTACCTCCTAAAAGAGTCACAAGAAGATTGGTATTTGAGGCTCCTAATGGAAATAACCAAGCAACAATAAATAGCGTAAGTATAACAACTGATTAAATAAGTAGATTCTCTTAGAAATATTTATCGCTAGGTTTTGTTGGTTTTTCAAAATTCATTATAAATTGTTAATTGGTTAAATATGAATAATTTATATATACTTAAAATTTACACGCTGCTCTGAAACAAATAGAAGTCTTTATGCTCAAAGGTATATTTAGATATAAAAACATTGATTGTAAAGAATTGACTTATAATCTCGAGTTTCTAAATTTTTTAGGTTCCTATTGACATGAGCAGCCGTAATCCGACTGTATCAAGTTCGACTACATTTAGTAAAAAAATTAAAAAACCATTGCCACCAATTATACCACCAGAAACTGCTATGCTAATTTCTGAAGTACCAGATTTCTTACGTCGTCTTAACATTATGCGTGTTCCAACTAAACCAGCTGAACAAGCACTTCCATGTAGTAAAACTGAAACCGAAGATATAATTGCTGCTATGAAAGAAACTTTGATGGCTTCTCCAGCACCTACCCCAGTTATTTTACCCAAAAAACGCAAAAGACCAATCTATGATTTTAAGCAATTAGCGGAGAAAATAGCCAAGCATGATCATAACGAGATTCTTGATCCAAAGATTGAAGAAAATATCAATAATACAGAAGAGACTGTCCCCATTCCTGTGGTAATAAAAAATAAAGGCAAAAAATTAATGAATGAAATTGAGGTTGGATTAATCAAGCAAAATAGGCTACGTAGGAAGAGAGAAAATCCTTCAAAAGTACCTGAAAGGGTAGTTCCACCAAAAAAAGCTAAACTTGAAATTCAAGAGAACAAATCAAAAACTGCAGTAGAATCAATTTCAGTTAAGAAATCTACTAAGAGTCGGATTCAATCAAAGAAAGTAACCAAAGTTCCCGAAAAAATAATTGATGAAAACTTTGTTTCTAAAATACAAACTCGTAATAGGAAGAAGAATTTTATTGAAGAATCTCTGTCTAATGAGAAACCAATAAAGGAAGATAGACCAAATAATAATAATGATTTGTCTAGTAGTTTTGTTGACCTTGAGTCTAGTCAAGAAATCTCTTCATCAGAAGTTCCTCTAAAAAAAACTGTTAAAGTTAATCCTTTCAAACCAAAAGCTAGAAACAGAAGAAAACCTGGGGTTTTTTTTGGTTCAAGAAAACGAAAGCGTAATTTGAAGACTGAAAATAAAATTCAACCAAGCAAAGTTGATAATATGCCTTTACCTAAAATAATGTTAAAGTCAGAGTTGTCCGACTCAAATGCATTGGTTTTGGAACCAACTGATGAACAAGTTTTACAAAACTGTGATGAAATATTAGAAGACAATACCAAAACTAAAGATACAGTACCTCAAGAATCATTAGAACATGTTCAAAATGAACCCATCATAGCGATGCCAGTTAAAGAAGAAAATGTAGTTACTGCTCCGATTAGTGTCGAAACTACAGAATCTTTGGAACCCGAAGAAGCAGCAGAACCACGTTGGCCTATACAGTCTGATGCTTTTTATGACTTACCTTCTACTATTAGTTTGGGATCAATATTGAGCTCAGTTAATCAGGCTAGTTAATTTTGCTTAAAATATATGTATTTTGTATATACATGTTAATGTTATTATTTAAATAGATATTAGAAGGACCTGACTGTAATGTAGCGGGTTCAGAAGTAAATGATTATTCGTGGACAGAATTACAAAGTGCAATGGGGGCCACCGATGAAGAAATGGCTATATTACAAAATTTTGGTACAAACTCATCACGAGACGGACAAGATGGTACTAGTGAAAATCGTTTGGACCTATTAGACTTGGACTGTAAACAGGAGGATACCAACAGCAATCAAGTAAATAAATTGTTGCTGTACATTTTATTCAAGTTCAATAAAGTAACAAGTACAAATATTTGTTATCACAGGAAAAAACTGATACTCAAGTTAATGGAGAATTGAATTTTAAATGTAAGGTGTGTAATCGATGTTATAAAGGTGTTGCAGCATTTCGTATACATTCACTTGATGTTCATAGTATTGAAGATCCAGAATTAGGTGAGTTACTGATACCTAAAAAAAAAAAAACAGTATATTAAAATTATTGTTTTTTATCCAAATTTTTATGGAATTGTTTTCTAATTGAATTTACTACTTACCAATGCCTACCTAAAATGTTTTATATATATAATATGTTAATAATACTTATTAGCATAAGTATTATGCTAATAAGTACTTAATAATACTAAAAATAAATATAATACTAAAATAATATTAAAATAAGTAGTTAATAATACTTTTAGCATATAAATTATAATATATTTGTATATATAATATACAATTAAAGGTCTTATAAAGAAATGCAAAATTTTCATGGTGGTTAAAAGTGAAAATCTATTTTTAATTGAATAATATTAATGTTTTATTAAAGAATACCAAAATTGTTATTATTTATTTCAATATACAGTAGACGCCGTTTATAAGACTCACTTTGGGACCAGCACAAAGTGAGTCTTATAACCGAATGAATCTTATAGGCTAAGTGACGAAAAATACAAAATACTTATGAATTTTATTTTATTACATATCTTGCTTTTATTTTAATCTACTTTAATACATACATATTACATATTTCATATTTAAATGAAAAAATTATGAATAAAAAATTATAAATTATGTATGTACATACTAATTATTTATGAAAGAAATTTGTATGATATACGATTATACCGTTGATCTTATTGATTACCATAGTTGTGCCATTTAATCGGGAGTGTATTTATAACTCACACTACAATTACGATTATTTGGTGTAAATGTGAAATGTGATAAAATTTGTTGTACACATTATAAAACATGAATCAAAACATGAAACAAAAATGTGTAATTTTTGAAAACAAATTCAATTCTTAATTTTAACCAAAATATTCATTTTCTATCATTTTTTTTTATGAAATTTGAGTCTTATAAACGAAGTGGTGAGTCTTATAACCGAATTGTTATAATATATTTGGATACGTCCGGACCCAGACAATTTTGAGTGTATTAAGCGATGAACCTTAAGCCTCGTCCACACTAGAGCATGCACAGGCTGAGCATGTGTGCTACCTTGCGTCGTTTTTATGCGTCGTGTGTGCTCAGTATGGACGCTACCACGCACAACTAATACGTACGTGCAAAATTTGCGCTCCGGATATTCAGTTGTTCGGTG